>PVJA010009013.1:0-62231 GCA_004027025.1 Myocastor coypus
GGGGGGGGGTGGCAAGGGACCGAGGTCTTGGGGGATCTGACTGGCTGGGCCTGGGCAGCATTTTTGAGGATGGAGGACATTGGGAAGGGGGCGACAGAGAGATGAAGCTGGCAGTACCAGATGGTTGGTACTGTAAGTTCTAAGGCCTCTCGCTGGCTCTAAGCTCTGGCATGGCAAGAAACAGCACGCAAAGCTGACATGAATCACAGTTGCTGGGATGACACTAGCTCCCTTGAGCCAAAGGGTTTGTGGGTAAGGTGGGGCCAGTTAGGTACAGTCTGACAGCTCACGACCCTGGCTCTGAAACCTGCTGATCACCGTCCTTGGCAACAATTGTACTTCTAAGCACTGTGGTGAAATAGACATGCTCCTAGGGCCAGACCCTCAGCCGAACAGAAATCTCAAGCTGCCGCTCCAGGCCACTGGGGACTCCTCTTCCCTTGGGACTCGTCTGTGTCTCATGAAGTCCTGGCAGCGGGCCTGGGGTGGGTCCTTCTACTTAGCCTGGACAGCTTTCGTCTCCAGCTTGGCCCAGCGTCCTGGGGTAACACCTGAAATTCAGCAGTGCCTTTTCTTGCACCTCAGCTTGAGGCTCCCAGAGGAACAGGAAGCTCAGGGGAGGCTGATGGCTGAAGCAAGGGAAGGCAACTGTGCAGCACAGCTGGGCCTGAGGCGAAGACCAGGCTGCGGAGGGCTTTCCCGTCCCTAACTACACGCTCCAGCGCCAAGCACGACGAGGTGAGCAAATCTGGCCTTGTACACGGGCAGCTAAGGGAGACGACTAAGGCCTCTCTAGGAGTGGTGTCCAAGGCGCTTCAAGACGGCAGTGTGTATCTCTATTTGACTCAGAACTTGAGTTTGGGGCTGAGCTGGATTGAAGCCAGAGACTACCGGGGTTCAATGGAGGCCCAACGTCCATGGGAAGGCCCCAGGGGGCCCCAGAGAATGACTTTACCAAGTGGTGGCCCTGTGACAGCTCAACATCACCTCAGTACGTGGAGTGTAACATGAGTGGTAGAGTCCACTGCCACTCAGCTATTGAGAAGCTGGAAGATCTCAGCGGGTGCGGGGCTGCCACAGAACCCGTGTCACTCCTGCTTATCTCTTCCCCAGAGCACCACTTTCCTACAAGCAGGTTGCCTTGGCCCTCTGTGGAGGAGAGGAGCGGGAAGGGAACTAAGGAAAAAGGGCCTGCGTGAGCCTCAGCATCCAAGCTGGTCAGGCCAGCGCACAGGAAGCGAAGGGCATTCGACACTAAACAGACTTGCTGAGATGACAGCCTACCTCTTCTCTGAGAACTGGTGGGCCGGTGTGGGCTTGTTTTTGTATTACACTGCATGGGCGCTATACCCTCAAGACTCTGAAGTTGGTTCACATAGACCATAAGCCTGGAGTTGAAACAAGAGGTCAGCCTCAGTACCCCTGATTCATGCTGGTCAGAAGTGGCTCCTCCCTTTCTCTGTATTCTCTGTATTTTTTTGATAGTTCATGGATGTTATTAAGGTAAAAGTCTTATATTCAGTGGGCCTGGGTCTCTGCACATGTGGATTGGTGGGCTCTGACTTGTGCTGTGCAGCTCTGTCCTATCTTGGGGAGGTTCCAGGGACACCCAGCATCCCTCTTGGGGTGGCTGGAGCAGCAGTTGGAATCCTTATCTCCACAATGCTGGAGTCAAAGCTGGAAGGCCTCAGCGCCCATGTCCCCGCAATGGGGGGCCTACTGTACCCAGGAGCAGCTCCTCTGACGCCTGACTTACCTCTGTCCCAGTGATTCTGCTAGAAGTAGAAGCGAGACATCTGGGGAGAGGTAAGCAGGAGACAGACCGAAGTCGTCACATGCTGGGCCAAAGCCAGCACAAAGCACCAAAACATCACAAGTGTGGATGTCTGTGGTGGGCAGATGGGCGTCGGGTGACACGTGTCCCTTTTCCTGTCCACAGAGGTGCTGCTGGAGGCCACGAGGTCTCATGCAGTGCAGGCCTCACAGCCCTCCTGCTGTTGCTATGGCTGGAGCAGAACACTTCTCAGGGAGTGTCTGGAGCGCGGAGAGCTGGGACAGGAGTGGGGGACAATGCGCTGCAGACCCCTGACCCTGGATGGGCCGGAGGCCTGTGGCTGAGTGCTGTGGTCACAAAAGGCAAGGGCAGGGTGTTGAGCACAGCAGCTAGGGCTCCCGGGGGTGCCTAACGGAGGTGTGAAGGGCACTTTCTCCCCGCCTCCCACCTCCTGGTGCAGAACACCCACCTTGCAGCTCAGCCTTGGCCTGGACACTGCCCTCCTCCTCCTGGCTGTGGTTGGGCACTAAGGAAACTTTCTCGGGAGCTCCAAGCACAAGCATTCCCAAGAGCTACGAATGCCTCAGGGTAGCGGGAGGTTGGGCTGGGGCTTTCCCTTTGCCATGGTGAAAGAGACTTCAGGCACACCTTCTTGCATGAGTAAGCAAAAGCCAAACTCAGGGACTTCAGGAGTACATGGACAAACTCAGCAGTGCTGGTCCCGTTGGGACCCCTGACATCAGAGACCCTCTGTCCGTGTTTCGGCATTCCTTATTCTAAAATAAGAATAAACGTACTACCGGGAGTAGCGTGTCTGGCAGTTACAGCACCTGAAGTCCACACAGTCTCTTTCCCAATCTCTGGCGGGCTCCATTGCTTAGACAAGCATGCCCCAGACTTGGAAGAAAAGCTAATGAGGCAGAGGATCCCAGATCTGTGGATAAGTCTTGTCACTGCTCACTGTGGCAGTTGCAGTGCGACCAAGCTTCAGGTCCTGTTAAAAACGACTACCTGGGTCCCACCAGTGTGATAGCATGTAATGCTCAGTGCGGGGCCGAGGCGTGCTCACCAGACAGGTGCATGCAGAGATGACAGAGACTCTGATTCCAGCTCTTCCAGAAGTGCCACGTGCTGCCTCAGCCTGTCAACATTCTTCTTTTCTGCTTAAATTGGCATGACTGTTTCTATTGCCTGTGACCAAGAACCCCAAGAGCTAGCTGCACTGGCTTGACGCAAGCTATGATTTTAGGGAAATGAAATTGGCCTGCTGGCCTGGCTGGAGCCGAAGGCGTGTGCTAATTCAGCTAGTGAGGACCTGAGATCGTCATGGCACGCGGAAGCAAAATAAACATGCATGCTCACGCTCAGGTGTGCCAGAACTGCCATGAGGTCCTGAGGGGTGAGCAGGCCGCTCGAAGCCTTGCCTACCATGGCCAGATCAGGACAGAGCCCTGCGTCTGCAGGTTAGAACCCCAGCACCTGTTCTGGGTTTTTAACGTAGCGTGTGCCACTCTTGCTCCAGCTTCTTTAGTGGTGACCTGAAAGGCTAGCAGCTCCAGGTGGTGCTCAGCAAGGGGAGACGCGAGCCGGGACAAGAGAGAGCCGTGCGGCAGCTCTGCTGTCCGGCTCCCATGTCCCAGCAGGCCTGTGCGCCTGTAGGAGGCTGGGATGCTGCTGGAACTCCCTGTGAGCCCCACTGGGAGACCTCTGGGGAGGACCTGTGGTTTGAGACAAAGCCAGGCTGCCTTCTTTTTAGTTGTTGTTGCTTCAAACTCAGGACCTTGCACTTGCCAGGCAGGCACTTGTGCCACGGAGCTATCTCCCCAGCCCTCAGGCTGCCTTCTGCAAAGAACTGTTTTTAAAAAGCAGTGCTTGGTTTGCTACTTGCTCATGGTAGGAACGTGAATCCAGCCTAGGTGAACTGAGGGTTAGCTCATGCTCCCAGCTGCCTCTGGGTGTATCCAGTGGTCTGATAGCTGAAGTCCTTATGTAAGCTGATGTTACAAAAGCAGCTTTATGAGCATGTGTACATTGTCTGAGAAGTTGTCCAACACACTGTGCCTGTCCACATCGCACCCTGTCTCTTAGCCTTTCCCCATGATGCACTGAGGAAAATCTAGAGACTGCATCTTTCTAGACAACACTGGAGTATCCTCTGGACCTCAACTGCTTGGCATCCTCAGCTCTGCTTAAGATAAACTCATAGGGACCAGAGGGTATGGGAGGGGAGGTCTTCACAAAGGGCAGAGCGCTGGGCAAGTCACTTTGTCTGCCTCCAAGGATATGCGGTCTAAAATGAAGAGTTACACACCTCTGCAGTCAGAGGATAAAGATGTGGCTGGTGAGACATGGATTTGGAAGGAGTAAGGTTCCGAGATTAGGGATGGACTCTCGGGGCAGGAGCATGCCGATGGAGGCCTTAGGATGAAGGTATGGATGTGCTCACAGATACCCCTGGTGGAGATGCTAACTTAGCTGAACAAGGAGACTTAAGGGTTTCCATGCACAAAGTGCCATGGGTACAAGGACTGAGGCCATGTGTAGCATCTGTCCTTTGAACTTCTTACAAAGGCTGAGCAGACGGCTGCTGAGAGACCAGCTTGCTGGCAATGGTGATGCTGGATGTGAAGGAACACCTTGCTCCTGGTAGGCTGCTGGCCACCCGACAGTGAGTTCCCTACCTGGACTCTGTGACGCACTGGGATGGGTGGATCTCCTGCCGTTCTGACTTGAGTTTCCGCCCTCCCTGACTCCCAGGCCTGTCTGAAAGCACTGCCCTCTCCAGGAGAGCCAGGAAACGTTCAGGGTCACTGGCCCTGCATAGCGTCACATCTGACAAAGGACTTCCTTTCTCTGCACAGTTGGATCCATAGGTTGGAGGCTGTGGAGTCCTCCAGGGTCACGCAGATCATCTTTTGGAAGCAGCGGGCTTGACCCAATGGCTGGAATAGCTGTGAAGTCTCCACCTTGGTGCCACCCCACCTGCCCTTCTCAGGGATGCTGGACAACTGTCCTAGAGGGTGTGGCGAGGGTCCCCAGCCAGTGCCTGCTGCTGGGGTCAGAATGCTCGGGGCCAGACACTGGCAATGGACACCTCTTACTGCCACTGCAGAGGCCCTGCTCATTAACCTGATTTTTGTTCCTGGACTCAGCCAGCACAGAGGCCTAGTGATTTAAGGAAGAATGTGCCTATTTTTGGCTATAACCCTATCATTGAAGTCCAGGTGGAGACAGCTTCTGGTTGTCTTCCTCTGTGACTCTGAACAGCAAAGGGACTTAAAGTGCTGGGTGGGGGTAATGTCAGACCAGATCATTCTGGATAACAGAGGCAGAGGGAGTAGAGACCAGGTATCACTGGCAAACATCCCAATATATGGGGCAGGTTAGCAATAGTGCCACCTACCCAAGGTGTCTGTCTGGGATGAGGGCTTGGACCCTTCCATTGGTTAAACTAGAAGTTTATATAATAAAAGAAATAACCAAGTCCTTGTCTGGTACCCTGCCAGGAGAGGGGAGGCGTCTGGTCCTCTTCTTTGCCTTGCAGCCTCTGTCTAGGAGCCCTGGGGGCTGTGCCAGCATGGGCATGAGGCATCCAGAGCCATTGGCCTTGTTTCCACAGACACCAAGCTTACCCTGATCACTGTAGTGATAGGTGCTTTACAGGCTCCCTGTTACTGATGTCACTTTTAAAAATTATTTTATTTTATTTTTTCTTGTTTCTTGTTTGTTTGTTTATTTATTTTTATGGCCAACTCAGCCTGCCCTGAGGGCAGGGCTGGCCCAGCATGTGGTGCTGGGGATCGAACTGCAGTCCCTGCAGCCACTCAAGCTTTCCTAAGCAGGTGCTTTAGACCACTGAGCCATCCTGCCCGGGCCCCTATTGATGTCATTGATGACCTCAAGTACTCTGATTGAACTTAACATGTGAGTCCGATGCACTGGACTCAGGTGGGATAAAGGGTGGAGAGAAAAATTGAGTTAAGACCATTCTTCTCAGAGTCCCAGGCATGGAGACTCATCTATAAATTCTCTGCACTTTGTGCCTCTGTTTCTTCTAGATCACTGCAAGAGTTTCTTAATTGCTCTCTGGGCTTCCATTCCTGTTCCCTTCCCATCCATTCTCCATATTTCAAGTGCAGTTGCTCGGAGCACACACCAGTGTGGTTCTCTCTGACAGCCCACGGCTCCTAGTAGAAATTCAGATGTTCTGTTCAGTAACAGCCCTGGTTGTCTCTGTGCTTCCAGAAATAGCTGTCTCACACTTCCATGCCTTCTTAGGCTTCTTCCTGTGCCTAGAACTCCAGGGTGTCAAGGAGGCAGGCAGGACAACAGAGCTCGGCACATGCTGGGCACAGTATGGGCAATGTAACCCCCTCCTGCAGGATGAGCAGTGGACCCTGCTGGGTGACAGCTGGCCTGTGGAGAGAGTACTGCAGAAGAAGGTGCTGGATAGCTCTGAAGCCAGTTATAGACAGCTGGCCAGCATGGCATCCCAGGTGATGGCACAGACATGTGGAATGTGGCGGATTTCTAACAGGTGGTCACTTACTACACCAAGCTGAATTGAACAGCAGTAGTACTGGGTGGGGGATACCCCTCTGAGGGTTGTTGTCAGCAGCGTGAAAGGCAGAACTGGAGAGGCTGCTGGAGCACTGTTAGGGAGGCTGTTCTCAGAAGCTGTTTGGAAAAGCTGTTGGAAGCTGCTAGTTCTCTTGGGCTGTTCTGCTGGAGGACCTTGTCATGCTGGCTTTCCTGATGAACTTTGGAGAAGCTTTGATCTTCACCTTGAGCATCGCTTCCTGGCTCAGAGGGGAAGATGAGGCACTGCTTAGCCTCATGGAGAAGCTTGTC
Source organism: Myocastor coypus (assembly GCA_004027025.1). NCBI lineage: Eukaryota > Metazoa > Chordata > Mammalia > Rodentia > Myocastoridae > Myocastor > Myocastor coypus. Next base: position 6,626 of record PVJA010009013.1, read on the forward strand.
GCATTGGCTTTCCTATGGGAACTGGCTTTCCTCATCATTGGAGGAGCTCAGGACCTCACCGCTGCTGGGGATGGCTGTGGTACTTTTGGGAGAGCTCCGGTGCTTACCTTGAGCACTGCTCATTAGCTCCAGTTCAGATCCCGTAGCCAGCTAGCACAGATTCCTCGTCCTGCTGGCACAGACTTCCTAGCTTCTACCACTGACCTTTGGGCCTTTCTAGCACAGATCTGTGAAGTAGGATCCAGGCCCTCAGCTGGATACTTTAGTATTTAGTGTGTGGATAGACTTCCTGCACTTGTTGTATGATTCTTGGGTGATTCCACATAAACTAATATTATAAAATGTGTCCTGTATTATATTGTTCACCTTGCAAAAATTCCACACCATAACTCAGAGCCAACGAAATGTACAGCTTCCCCAGATGCAAGGTACCCATGTTGTGGCCAGATCATAGAATGTGCATAAAGGCTGTGTTAACATTTGATCACTACAACAAATAAATTAACTATGGCCTTAGTGGCTTAAAGCAACAGCACATGGCTTTATGGTTTTGGAGGTTAGATATCTCATCTAGGTCTCACTTGAACTAAAATAAAGATATTGGCAGGTCTCTTGTCCTTCCTTCACAGAGTGTCTAGGAGGGAGGCAGTTTCCTCAGTGTTGGTGTGGAGAGACTTTCTGTAGCCGTGGCTCCTCCCTCTCAGGAGCTGAGGCTGGCAGGTCCTATCTTCCACGTGTCACTCCAGCACTGCCTCCTGCAGTGTTTGGTTCTCACTCCCTTGCTTGGGAGAACTCTGGGATTCCCCTGGGTTCATCTGGCCAATCAGAATGATCATCTTATTCAGGGTCCGCAGTCACACCTGTGAAGTCTCTTTTGCCGGGTGAGATAACCCCACCCCAGGGCCTGGGGTTTAGGGTGTGACTCTCTAGGAGGACTGTTGTTCTACCAGCTGCGGGGGGGCGTGGATATCAGGAACCTCAGGATTACGGGAGCAAGTCTAGGCCAAAGCTCTGGAAAAGAGGAGACTGGTATGGCCTTGACTTAGGGGGAAAAATGGCATCCGGGTCCTGCCACGTCCTTCTCTGCCAGTCAGACTCGGCTTGGGGGAGACACTGAGGAAGTTTACAAAGGGAGCAAATGTAGGGTGAACCTGGCTTGCAGCCAGGAGAGGGGAACCCTGAGGATGAGCTGGGACAGCGGTGGTAGGAGGGGGACCCTCCCGGGAGAAAGCAGCTGAGCCTCCTCCCCACTCAGCACGGGTTAAGACAAGTCTATTACTGTTTCCTTGTCACTCTGTCACCCATCTAATGGCCGTCGATAGTACTTGAATGAGAATTGATGGGGAGATGGATTTAATTAACCCCAGTGTCAGCAGCGGCCGGGCTACCGGTTTGTGTGTTAATAGAGTGGCTGCTGGGCCTCTCTGGGGTTTTGCTGGGAGCCCGAGGCCAGTAGAGCAATTCTGTTCATCAGCGGGGCTCCGAGGCCAAGGGAGGCAGGCAGTGCTCTATCCAGACGGGCCACGCTCTTCTGCCTGGGCCTGGCAGCTACCTGGTTGGTTAGGACCATCTGCCAGGCTGGGTAGGGCAAAGATGAGGGCTCAGAGCATGAGCACCCCGCTGGCTCAGCCTGGGTCTGTCCCCAAGGGCAGCTTCCCCAGTGCCCACAAAATCTGTGTTCTGTGTGCCTGGCTCTTCTCCTCCGCTCTGCCCACTGAGCCATGCTCCCAGCTTACCCTGGCTGCCCCTATCTTTGTCCTATTTCCTGCTGTGCTGCCCCTTGGGTGCCAGCCTCACCCCTCAGCCATAGTCAGCTCTGAGTGCCCCAAGGAGCTGCTTGCCTAAACCTAGAAACATGTGCTTGGTTGATGTTAGGACCCCACGTCCTCTGGACCCGGTACTCCCACAGTACATGCCTATCTATTCCGTCTGTGGCAAGGAAAGGGCTTTGGAGAGCAAGCCCATGCCTCAGGCCGTTCCTGGTGAGGGAGTGCTCAGCCCACCGGGAGATGTCTGTGTCAGCTTTGGTAAGTGCAGAAGAGCTGGCAGCAGAAGCCGGCAGTGGAGGCACACTCGTGCAGTCTCAGCATCTGGTAGGCTGGGGCAGGAGGGCTGCAGTGAGCTTGAAGTGTGCGTGGGGCTTGCTCTAGGCTGAGAGCCGCAGGGCTTGCGCTCAGTGCTTCCCGGTGGGGCTGGGCTCGGCACAGGTGCGTGGGCCGGAGGCAGCAGCAGCCCCGGCCGTCAGCGCCCAGCGCCCGTCTGGCAGGCTCCGTCCCTGCTTCACACCTTCACTGCCTCTCATTTTCAGCTCTGATTGGTTTTCTTGTTTTAACACATACCCGGGGCCCATCTTTGACCCCAGTGATGGATTCCGCCTCTCCCTGGGACTCCAGCTGCCAGGCTCGCCTTAAGCGACTGCGGGTGGGGAAGGGAGGCCCACGGGTGCAAATTACCCTGCATGTTCGGAACTTGGGCATGGGGGATACCCTTCTGGATCCTGGAGTCAGCTCATGGAGAGTCCGTCCGTCATAGTGGGGACTGTCAGGGTCTGTCCAGAAAGTGGGTTCCTGTCTGCCGAAGAAGATGGGAGGGGTGTGTAGATTGCTCAGCTCTGAGATGTGGAGAGCCTGGATCCTGAGACAAAAGGGGTGCTGGTTCCCTCCATGGCTCTGGATGTGCCCACTGCAGGCCAGGCGTCCAGGAAGGGGCTCAGGACCCAGCACACAGGCCCCCTGCTCTGCTAGATCTGGAGGGGCAGACAAACCTGGGGAAGAGTGACAGGTTGGCCACAGCTCACTGCATGATGGGAGCCTCTAAAGGGGGTGTCACAGGTGAGAGCCCACCCTGCCCTGCAGCCTCATGGATTAGCATGGCGTTGTGGTCACCAGCGCATGAGAAGTGGCAGGTAGAGCATGGCTGTGCCTGAGATGAGGGAAGCGGGCTTTCCCAGGCCATCAGTGTGTGCTGCGTGCAGTGTGGCTACCTAGAAGCAGTCTGGCTGCGTTGTCACCCTGTGATAGGGGCGTGAGACGGCCGGCTGTGAGCCCAGGACAAGGAGGTTTGCGAGACTGGGAGGGGGAGCTTTTGAGGTCATGTTCTCGCGCCCTCATGTACTTTGCATTATTTTGATTTTTTTTTCTTTTTTCTTTTTTTTCAGGACTGGAGTTCAAACTCGTGACACTGCACTTGCCAGGCAGGCACTTGTGCCATGGAGCTCTCTCCCTTGCCCCTGTTTTAATTTTTTTTCTTTTAAGTTTAAAAATGTATAAAAAATGAAACAGTCCAATAAAAAAGGGAGTGGTTGGTAAAATGCTGCATCCTCTTAAATACACACCTCTCTCACACCACAATGTATTTATTAGGGGCTAACTTGATATGAGGGAGCCCAAACACCACTGTAGAGGCAGATCCCTAAAGGAAGAAATTAAGGTGAAAGCAGATCCAAAAGGCAGGCACTTGACCTGATAGGATCAGCGTTTTTAAAAGAAGGAAGCCAGAGAGCTCGCCCTTCTGTGTGCACGCAGGGAAAAGGGGCACCGCCCAGGGCAGTGGCTACACGACACGAAGAGGACCCTCGCTGGAAGCCGAGGCCACGGCCCCTGACCCTGGACTCCCCAGCCTCTAGCACCGCGAGAAACGTTCCTTAAGCTGCCTGTCTGTAGTATGTTATTGTAGCTGCCTGAAATGAACACTCGTGTGGGTCCGCACATAGGAATGAAGTTCATCTGGGCCGTGCACCACCCAGTTGCTTTTGTCAAGGCCATCGGACATTTTTTTTTTAAAACTTGCATAAGTTTAATGACATCAGTTTTTTAATCTGTACAAACATTCACACATATAATAAGCATCTCACATATACCAGGTCACAGCGGATCTCTCTAGCTCAGTGGCTGTGGCAGTAACAACATCAGAGACTCTTTGGAGCCAGCCTCCAGGTAACCCGCTGCCCCAACACCATGTTTTGAAATCAACCTTATCAATCTAGATTTTTTTTTTTTTTTTTTGAGACAGAGTCTGTGTAGTTCAGGGTGGCCTCAAATTCATCACAATACTCCTGCCTCAGCTTCGCAAGTGCTGCAATTACAGGCTTGAGGAACACACGTGGCTTCTATTTAGATTCTAGACAACAAGGACCCTGTACAATATTTCAAGACTCTCATCTCAGGTATCAGGGATGCTCACTAATTTGAATCAGGGAACAAAAAAGTTGTGGCTCTCAGCATTCGACGCTGCAATCAAACAGGCAGTTCTTTATCCCAAGCAAGACCTTTGGCATTAAGCCACCACTGGGGCGAGGGAGAGACCTCTATGTGCTTGAGCTTGAAATGCCAAAGAGGAAGAAACACCTCCACTGGGCAACAGTCCAGCATGGGTTGGCGTAGGTGGTGCAGTTCTTCACTGTGCTTGCCCCTGGACTGGGGCAGCATCCCGGAGCTCCCTGGGGCGCAGCCCGCGGACTGCCGCGGATTTGTTGGTGAAGGGGTGCCACTGGCCCTGGATGCCGGGGTTATCGGTGTAGAAGGGCTTTCGGATGCGGATCACGTCCAGGCCTGACTGGTCCGCCAGTTTCTGAACCAGTGCGGCGATCTCTTCCGCCGACTTGCGGTGTTTGCTCTCCTTGGGCACCGCCCCATTAAGGTATTCAGCTACCACTCCGGGCACGCAACACGGTCGCGGGTTCACATATACTACAACCCCCGAGTTGCGACGGGCAAAGTCGATCACCTCGCATTCCACGAACTCCCTGGCGCTGCGCGATGAGGGCACATCGCGGCTGAGACTGAAGCTGAGCCGCTGCAGCTGCTGCACGGACCGCCCCAGCCCTTTGAGCAGCACGCTGGTCAGGAAGTGGCTCGCAGTGCCGCACGCAGTCATCTCGACCACCATTGGAAATTTTGAAGGCTTCATACATCCCAATGTTAGCTTTTCTATTTTTATTCTTATCAACATGCATGACGATCACGTATGGGGGGGGCAGCGGGTTAGTGCGCATGCGTCACATGTCTCAGTCCCTCCCCTCCTCCCCCGCCTTGCTTTCTCCTCCCTTCACCTCTTGGTCTCCCGCTCATGTACAAAAGAACACCTCGCATAGCCTCTTATCCTTTATTCTGCACCTCATTTATACTTTGGGGTTCTCATATAAGAGATAGTATGTGACACTAAAGTCTCTGGATCTGATTTATTTTGCTTTATATCACAGTCTCAAGAGGTAGGAGCAGGGAGATAAGTCAGTGGCATAAGCACCTGCCTGGCAAGCACAAGGTCCTAATTTGGAATCCCAGTACCGAAAAGAAAAAAAAAAAAAAAAAAAAAAAAAGATGTCTTCATTTTCCTACAAACGTCCCAAGTTCTTCTTCTGTTGGCTGCACAGTGAAGAAGCAGCCATAGGCGCTTAAGCGCGTCTCAACACCCGAGCATGCGCCGTGGTACATTTCCTCAGCTTGTACTTTTCCATTTCCTCAGCCACGTCCTTCGGGTTCTGCACATGTGGGTGACCCCATAGCCAGAGGGCCAGGGCCCGAGGTATCCTAACTCTGCAGTAGTCAGTTTGGCCTCAGGCAATTGCTGCTCCCCTGGCCTCAGTTTCCCCATCTGTGAAGATCCTTCTGTGACTCAGAGAATCCACCTCTGCAGTGCAGGGGCCTGAGAAGGGGGTGCTTTAGAAGTTATCTCCTCTGGGTGTCCTGGTCTGGCCTTGTGGAGACAAGGACCTGCCACTGAAAACCGGGTGGCCATGCAGAGGGACTGCTGACAGAGTTGCCAGGGTGGGAGGGGAGCAGCTGGCTTTTCTCTTGGTATGTGAGTGGCATAGGCACTTGTCCCCATTCTGTCTGCCTGGCAGCCTGTCACTGTACAGGGTGTGGCACCAGCAGGGCCCAGGGACAGAGGAAGAGACTGGAAACTGTGGTGTTCTGGCTTCAGGACGTCTGGAAAACCTCTCCTCTGAGCCTCACTGCATTCACCCTTAAAGTTGGGAAATCAGTAATGGGCAGCACACACGGTACTTATAAAAGGAGCTTTTTTAGATGTTGCCTTCTGATCTGAACCTTGGGCAGCAGGATCTTGTACCAGGTAGGGCAGTTGGCATTGTCTCCTTAGTGCTACAGCTAGCGAGTCTCCAGTGGAAGGTGAGCTGACCCTGGAGCTGCTAACAGCACTTAACATCTTGAGAAGAGGACTCCAGGGGGACTTGAGACTGGCATCTGTGTTCTAGAGCCTTGCTGTCTGGCCCAAGAGGCCTGAGCAACATCCAAGTTGGTGGAAAGCCCAGAAGTGTGACATGGGTTGTTCTGTGGCCCAGCCAGCATGGGCTCAAGGACGGGAAGGTGGTAAGGCTGAGGAGGGGGGTGGCAGGATCAGGAAAAGGGGCAGCACAACTCAGGAGGGCCTGGAAATGGAACCACGGGGTCTGCCTCTGAGCTGAGAGGGGCAACTGCTCGCTAAGTCCCAAGCCCGGGGAGCCTCAGGCTTGGAAGTGGAACCCCTTGGCCTGTCTCCCCTCCTCATCAGCCAATGAGCAATGTGGTTTCTCAGTCCTCAGCTCCCTGCCCCAGTCCCAAAGAAAAGCATTTTCCTTTAAGGCCTTACAGACCCTACCAGGGGTTCTTGAGGTCAAGAGTAAATGGTAGAGATCAGTAGAGAAGGAGGAGCAAAACCGTGTCACTTAGCAAGATGACAACCAGTAGCTGATGAACCAGCTAAGGGCCCGAGACTAAGCTGTCAGTGGGCAGGCAGCTGGGGGTGAGAGGCTATGTTACTCTTAAAGACTATCTGTATTATCTGAATTTTAAACTCCACAAACCCGAAAAATAACTTGCTTGCCCAAGCCCAATCTCTGCTGTAGGGTTGGGACAAGTTAGGGTGGGCAGTACTGTGGCTTTGGGGGCAGGGAACCTTGGAGACTGAGCTGGGGCTACAGGGAGAAGAGTTCTCTTTGATCTTTAGGAGCCAGATCCTGACCAGCATAATTAAGACTTCCGGAAGCCCGGAGTTGTGCAGGGTGCAGGCTGCAGAACTAGCTTCAGATGTGGTCTCGGAGTCTCACCCTCATCCCACTGTCCCACTGGGCCAGTTCACATTATGCAACGGCTCAGCACTGTCTCAGTTTTCCCATTGAGAAAATAGGGCTTTAAGCCTTCATACCACCATTCAGAAAGACCAAGTGAGATACTGGATCTCACACACAGAAGCTGGCGTTATCACTGGCACTTAACCTGCAGGTCATTTATTTTTTGGATTTTGGAATGGCAGGAGTATATAAAGTGTCTGCTGGGTGCAGAAAGAATCTGAGACTCTTTTTCTTAAAGAACAGTTGGGGCTTGGTAAAGCTAGAGGACAAGAAAAGAAAGAAAATGCCACCCTGAGCCTCTGCCTCCCTCTCTAGCCAACAGGTGGAACAGGGTCACGCTAGGGAGGTGATGACAGAAATGGGCAAGACCTGCAACCATGGTAACAGTGGCAAGGAGGGCCAGGGGGAGGGCAGGAAACCGGAAGCAGATGTGGAGGAAAGGGTGGAAGTGGTAGAGAAAGATGAGCTCAGGGTACTGGGGGCTGTTGGGCACATTAGGAAGTAGGTGGAGACAGTGTTAGACACGTTGAATACAAGATTGCAAGGTGGCTGGGGAAACAGCCTTCAGCGCTGGCTATCCCCGTACATAGCTGTGGGGTCAAGCCTAGAGCCTAGTGCCAGCAGGGATGCTGAGCAGTATCAGATGGGCCTGTGTCCAGGCCTGGGCACCCTGGGTGTGCGTGTGTGAGAGACATGGGCTCCTGCAATTAGCTACATCCGCAGATGCCGGGGTGCCCTGTGGCCTCATATGGTGTGAAGTGGTCTCCAATCCTAGAACGTGGTGTCCAAGTGGCAGAAGATCAAGTTTCTGCAGAAGCTAGCTACCTTTCCAGCTACCTCCCAAAAGATCCCCCTATCCAAGTTCTACTGGAGGTGATACAGGGAGAAAAACTGATCTGGAGTGGATGACCTTCAAAATGATGTCAGGGGGAAAAATGATCTCCTGACCTGAAAGCTATCTGGGATGAATTCGTGTTCTCTCAAACCGAAGAGTGAATTTTAGGAACAAATGGAGGTTACAAGCAGAATAGATTTATTGGCAGTGGGGAGAAAGCTCCTGTCCAGGAGAGGGACAAGAAGGGGGCCCCAAGTGGGTGGTCCCCAGGAAACTGTATCTTCCAGGGACTTTTATAGAGGAAAACCATGTGATGAGGCAAGTCTAAGGTGGTAGAGAAGATATGGGAACTCACTTAGGTGGGCATGAGGTGGGACAAAGCTGTGGTCAACCAGTGAGAGTACAAGCACCACTGCTCAGGTAAAATTGACTAAATCCGAGACCAGATGGGGAAGCGAATCACGAATCACGTAGCAAGTGGGCAAGAATACTGAGCAAGGTCTCTTCCTGTTGGGCTTGGGCTAGTGACTCTTTCAGGCTTTCAAAGTGATGGATACTTATTTAGCACATCAATCCCTGATGCCCATCCTTAGGGAAGTGTGTGGCTGCGTACTTTACTCCTGTCTTGAGAACTGGCCCACAGCGGAGGAGTGTCTGTCTATGGTTGCAAAGTCACCTTGTCTTCCGCGCTGTCCTTGAGGGCCTGGCCCTGTCTAACTGCCTATACCATTTCTATCTAATTCAGCCGCCTACGACAGAGGGAGGTCCCGTGCCGCCCCACACACACCTTAGGTACTCAGAGTACCCTGAAAATGGGACCAGACAGGAAGTGGGACCTCTGTAACTGGGCCATCATTGGTTCTCACATGTCCTTGGGACTCCCAGGACCAAGGCAAAGAGGACAAACTGTGCCAAGGGAACACGATGGGGGTTGGGGCCCCAGGAGTTCTACCCAGGAGGGGCTGGGGAGCAGCAGGCTAAAGCTGTATTCGTGCATGCACTTAGGGGCCGGGGGACCCTGATGGAGCTTGAGGGAAGCCCACTGGAGAATAAAGGCTGTCAAGTGTCCTTAGAATTTGAGAAGGGGCAGCTTTTGATGAGCTGGACAAAGTCCTCATGTTTCTCTTCACTTGGCCTGAACAGGAGACTGGTTAGAAAGACCAGGGGTTTCCTCTAGTGCTACACTGTCCTCAGGGGCTACCTCCACTGGAGGGAAGGAGAGAAGAGAGGCTGAGTGGTGACCATGCTGAGCATCGGGACACTTTGCTGCCCACTTGCTTTGTCCTTGAGTTTGTCACAGTCTCCCAGGCTCGGCCCTGGGCTTCCACTTCCCAGACTGCAGCGTGATCATGTGTCTCCGTTACTTTTCTCTCATTGTTGTGACAAAGTACCCGACACCCAAAATTAATGAAGGAGGGAAATGTTTATTTAGCTCACACTTTGGAGGTTTCAGTCTATACTCAGCTGGCTCCAAGGCACATGGCAGACAGCAGCAGTTCATGGTGGCAAAAAACAGCAAAACAGCGAGAACAAGAGGGAGGAGTAGCAGCAACAATGGCAACAGACAGCAAGTCTGTCTGTCTGTCTTATGCTACATCCAGTCTATCTGCCCCAGGACCGGTGTAGCCCTCACACCCATAATCCCAGCACTGGATCATGAATTAATCACAAAGCCTAGAAGTCTGCCTCATGACTGCATAAGACTTTAGGGAGACAATTAGACACAAACCATGACATCGTGGTTGCAGCTGACAATGTCTGGGAGCCTTGCTAGTCTAAGTCCAGCCCAGAGATGCCAGGGTATGGCCATCAGATATCCAGCTCCCCCCAGGCATTGAGAGGTGAGGAGGGGCTGGAACCTGCTCTTCCTGGAGACCTTGGGAGATCCACAGGACCTTGAATAGGACTCTCATGACCTTAGAATCCAGAGCTATAACCAGAAGGTGTCCAGGCAGCTCTAGGCTCAGGGCAGACCCTGATTCCTAGGCAGCTTACCGAGGAGAGTTCTCTGAGCCTCCATCTGCCCCTTAAAACTGTACCAGCTGAAGCCAAAGACACCGGCTGCTCCGCTCTCAGGCCCTCACTGCCCTGGAGAGGCTCAGTGTCACGCTCTGCAGGGCCTTCCCCAGTGAACGTCCTGTTTTGGGAACTGCTCCTCAGGGCAAGGGTGGCAGAGAGCCAAGCACAGCCAGTTCTTCTGGGGACTTAATGCTTTTCTTTGGCAACCAGACGCATCTTGAATTTGCACGTCTTTTCCTACATAAATTACTGTCTTTACTCCTCTCTCTCAAGTTCTACGTAGTCACATTCTTTTCCCCAGAAAAGTGCCAGATTTCACATTTACCTTTCCTCACCCCAGCTCAAGCTGTCGCTGTTTTCTCCTATCTCATCTCGGCTCCAGTGTACCATTGTATTAGCGTTCCCCCCTAGCCCGCATCCTCCGGAAATCTGATAGTAGCTAGCTGTGCTGTTATCTGAGCCACTGATAAAAGCATTAAACAAGACGTGGTCAAGTTCAGAGGAAGCCCTGTAGTCTCCAGGGATCCCTCAGGTTCATATTGACTCATTAATTATGTCTCTTTTGATATAGTTGCTCATGCAGTGATGAATGTGGTGGACGCCCTTGCTCACAGGACAGCCCGGAGAGCCTTTGTCATATGCCTGCTGGGACATGGAAGCCCTAGATCTGGGACAATCGCTTGCCTGTGTCCAAGGACTTTCACCAAGCGACTGAATGGGTTTGACATGGCTTTCTTCTAGTCCCCAACTAGCCTTTGATGACTGTTCTCAAACTACTGGCTGAGTGATCACTTCCACAATTTTACTTGGAAGTAGCACAGGATTAACTAGTGTGACATCTGCCTTTCTCCTCTTTGGAAAAGTGAGATGTTTATTGGTCTCCTTCTGCTCTTCCTGGGGTCTCCATAGTTTTTTTTTTTTATTATTATTATTTTTAAACTTTTGTTTGTTTATTTATTTATTTTTATGGCAGGCTCAGCCTGCCCTGAGGGCAGGGCTGGTGCAGCATGTGGTGCTGGGGATCGAACTGTGGTCCCCGCAGTCGCCTAAGCTTTCCTAAGCAGGCGCTTTAGACCACTGAGCCACCCTGCCGGGCCCTCCATAGTTTTTCAAAGACAACTGTTTTGGTGCTTAGAAACATCAGTCAGCTCTTCCAGAGGTTTCAGAGATAACTAACTTGTCCATAGCAGAAGGACTTGCTCAGAGTAGCTAGCTATGCAGAAAACATGAAGAACAGTATCACTGTGCTTGGGTACTGACACTATATAAAGGCAATCTGTGGGGACAATGCCTCTCCAAAATAAAAATAAATTACAAAGGCTTTTGCTACAACTGTACCAGAGGATTAATTTCATCAATTAAACAATCTGGTCTTAGAAATCAATAAGAAAAAGATATACAACCCAAGGAAAAAAGTGTAAAAGATATAAATAGGCTGCTTGTACAAATAAATACAAAAGGGCAGCAAGAATATAAAAGCACTGCATCTGTCATGGTTAGCATAAAAAAAAAATGCAGTATGGAGGGCTTTTTTTTTTTTTTTTTTTCTTGTGGAACTGGGGATTGAACTCAGGTCCTTGTGTTTGCAAGGCAAGCGCTTATTCTACTGAGTTATCTTTCCAGCCCCCAGCATAAAGAAATAATAGGATTAAATCTATAGCATCAGATTAGCAAAATTAAAGTGATAATGAGTGCTTGGCATATACAACTGTTGAAAATGTAAATTGCTACAGCATCCTTGAAGAACAGGTTAATATCTATCAAAAAATGTAAGAACATATGGCTTTGCCTTTAGAGACCTGGTCACACGATTCGCACATGGATGTTCACAGCAAGGTTACAAAAGCATTCGAAGCCCTAAAGATTGTCACTGGCTGGCTGGTCCCACAGTCGTGCAGTGAACTCCTTCACCAGCGGAGGGAAGATTCTCTACTGAAGGATATGTAAGAAGGACAAATTCTTCCAGAGGGTAGAAGTGCAGCTGGTGCAGGGGACAGGAGTTTTGTTCATAAGAATGTCTGTGTGGTTTTGATCTCATTTGCTGAGTGTGTGCATTTGTTCTATGATTAAAAAGAGCAATTGATGTCTGCGTCCAGTCCCCACCCGAGGCCTGTATCAAGAGCCCCTGTGCGGCTAGCAATTATTTCTCCAAGTCTGGAGGGTCCTGTTCCCCTCTCTACCACCCAGACCTCCTTCTGGGGCCTCTGAACGCAGCTCCCAGGCTCTCGCCACCATGTTTCCCATCCTTGGTGGAGCCTTTTGCCCCTAACGCATGCTCTCCCTGTACTGTAGCCTCCAAGGTCCCCATCCCCCTCATGGCCCATTTTTGCACAGGCTGCCTGGGCTTGGCTGCCTCCTCCCACCGTTCCTTATAAGCCTTGGTGACATTAGAACAGTCTTTCCTTTCTTCTTTGACATCGGCTGTTTTCCTGGGTGAGAATCAGAGCATGGGATGCGGGACCCTGTCCCTCTTTTCTCAGACAGTGCGCATCTCTGCCATTCTAAGCGCAGGATGACTTTATTCAGCACAAACCTACTGGGCCCCAGGATGCAAGGGAGACACAGTGGGACTGGGACAGGCAGCCAGCCCCTTAAGTAGGGTTCATAGTCTGCCAGGAGCAGTGTGTGTGCTGACAGTCACAATGCAGAGTACTTAAGCCACCATGGTGTCCCATGTACTGTGTCAGGGCATCCTTAACTTCCCTCACACATGCTGCAGGCTCTCAGGAGGTGGAGAGCAAAGAAAATGGATTATCTGGGGAGATTCCTTGGTCCCACTCCTACTCTGATTGTGCTAGCATGGAGGTAGCCGTTGGAGAGCGAGGGTGTTCCTATTCTAGTTCTTGGGGAGCACGAAGAGAAGTAATTGGTGGGGACATGATTGTTCCCTTTCAATTGGGTGTTAGAAGTAGAGCCATTAGAAGCTCCCTGAGCTTGGGAGAACGTGTGTGTGCACTCACGTGTGTGTGCACAAGTCTGCATGCACATGTGGGGGGCTGAGAGAGAACGGGGAGGGAACTGTGTGCTTCACGAAGCTGAGAGCCGCGCTGAGGCTGTGGTGTGGGAGTGTGGAGGGGAGTTTGGGGTCCCCTCCCCCACCAGCATCAGAACTGCAATAATGGCAGATTAAGTGCTGCTGACCCCAGGAGACAAGCGGCTCTGTTTCCAAGGGAACCACATGCCTCAACCAAGGCCCCTGAAAAGGGAGGGTGAGCCAGGAAGGAGCAGCAGCCCCTCCAGCAGACCCCTCAGCCCTGTGCCAGCCTGTAGAGGCACCCTGGGTGGGTCCCTTCACACCTGGCTGAGCTGTCTCCGGCAGAGAAGCTAGGAGCAGCTGGGCCCCCTGCCCCCAGGTCTGAGTAGCCTTGGACCACTCTGGGCATGCTCCCGATCCTCACAGTGAAAGTATTAAGGGAAGAGTCTTTGCCTTATGACTTCCTGAGGCCACCCTTTTCCTGGGCCACCCAGCCCTCCTGTCCCAAGTCTGAATGGGAATGAGGAACCCCAGGAAGCCACCCCACTTGCCAGTTAGCCCCTCCTGCTAGCTCCAGCTGTGTCCTTATGGGGTGCCACCTCAGGGAAAGAATGGGGCCATGAGGCCACGCAGTGGTCTCTTCCCAGCTTTGGAAACTTTCTCAGGCCACAGCCCTTCCCTGGGGCTGTGGGAAGTGAATGGAACCCTGCCTCTGTCCAGGGTGTCCTGGCCTATAGGTCTAGTCGCTCTCCCCAGAGCCCAGCACAGGGCAGCCCATGCTTTGATTTCAGGGTCAGAAAGGCACAACAGTGTGTAAAGCAGAAAGAGCCACTGGTGTCTCAATCCCAAGGTGTCCCACCTGCTGGCCATGACTCTGGGCAGGTACTAAGGGCCCTGAGCCTCTGGCTTCCTACAACACCTTTTCACAGGGTTATTATGAGGACCGGGGAAGAGATACAAGTAAAATATCTAGCAGAATTCCCAGCAGGTGCTAAGTGCTCAGCTAGTGGGAAATGGTGCAAATAAGTGTTATTATAGATCACGCAGGTCAATGGTTCTCAACCTAAGCTGCAGTATAAAAATCACCAAGGGAGCTTTTGGAATAGCTCATGTTCATGTTGGCCCAGAGAATAACCTGCACTGTATCCCTGCTTCAATATTTAAAGTGCACCAGAGTCTATTACCAGTCATGAGGTATAATAGAGCTGGATTTACCTTTCCATCTTAAACATCTAGAAACCGGGATCCAGAATGGCAGGGGTCTCAAATCCCATTAGAAACCAGGCCACACAGCAGGTGGGTAGCGAGTCAACAAAGCCTCCTCTGTACCTTCAGCTACTCAAGTTCCTCGCAGTACTATCTGAGCTCTACTTCCTGCAGCGTTAGATTCTCAAAGGAATGCAAACTCAGCTATGAATTGCACATGAGAGGATCTACCATGATCCTTCTGAAAGCTGAGGGCTTGATGATCTCAAGAGGAGCTGAAGTAGTGATGCTAGCACTGAAGAGCAGCTGCGAACACAGGTTAACACGACAGGGAGCTTTGACTGCACAGGGAGTGCAAGAAACAACATGTTGTGGGGAGGACCTCCAAAGGGATTGTGGGAGAAAGATGGGTGCATAGGAGTACATCCAGGAGCTGCAGAGGAATAAGTGGTCTAATGGGATGCGCTTTCTGCTGCGGGTCCGCTGCCGGCACCGACAGCCTTTGGTGTTCCACAAGGCTCTTCGCCCCACTCAGCTGGACAAAGCCCGAAGGCTAGAATGCAAGGCCAAGCAAAGGTAAGTCACATGCAGGATTCATGTGCACCATGGTGGCCGGAAACATCCAGTTCCTAAGGGAACAACTTAGGGCAAGCTTCTCCATCAAGGCGTTAACAAGCTGAAGTTTGCACAAAGCCTTCAGTCTGTTGCTGAGACGGAGCTGGATGCCCCTGTGGAACTCTGAGAGTTCTAAATTCTTACAGGGTTGGTGAAGATTCCACATACAAATTCTTTGAGGTTATCCTTACTTATCCATTCCACAAAGCCATTAGGAGAAATCCTGACACCCAGCACATCACCAAGCCAGTCCATAAGCACAAGGAGATGCGTGGGCTGACGTCTGTAGGCTGCAAGAGTCGCGGCCTTGGGGAGGGCCACAAGTTCCACTACACTACTGGTGATTCTGGCCGTGCAGCTTGGAGAAGGCACAATCCTCTCCAGCCCCACCGTTACCGCTAATAACATAAGTGATATTTGTAAAATTCATAGCCCAATAAACAATTTAGGGCAGTTTAAAAAAAAAAAAAAAGAAACGAGTTGTTGCAGACTCTTATGAAAACCCCATCACCGAGTAACAAATGGCAAGCTGCACCTGGCGGCAGACTCTCCAGTGGCAAGAGAGTTGATGTGCTTCCACTGTGCAGCTGCATCTGGTAACAGACATGAAGTCAGAGTCAGACACTTATTTTCCTGCATGCATGGTCCACCTGTTATTTTTTTACCCCTTCCAGCTGCACATCTTTCCCATGCTGTTCACTTGCCTCAGTCACTAGTCAAAACGCATAAAAACCAAATATTGCTGGAGACTGCTTTGAAAAGGGGAGAGACCCAATGAGACAGTAAAAGATTCTAAGACTGCTAACCACAGAAAACTACATTTAAAAGAAAATACCAAGAATCCTACTTAAATGACAGATCCATTCCAATGAGTGACTCACATTCTTCAAGCCTACCTGGGCAGCTGGTTACCCAAGAAAGCCACAAAACCTTCAAAGCTGCTTCGGCACATTGACACCAGGCTTCCTGCACTGTTGCAGTTTTTCAAAAGAAATAAACATGAGCTTGAAGACTAGAGGCTACTATTGCAGGCGACTGCTTCATCAAATGTGTCCGCGCCAAGAGCATCATTTTCAGTGGGTAAACGAATGGGTAAAACTAAGAAGCCCATTAGTATTGGTGAAGAGTGGATCCTGCTTACTGTTAAGGATTTTGTCATGAACAAAAGTTGCATTAAGCTAGCATCATAACTAGATGAATTGATGGTGTTGTGGTTCATGTCTAGTTGTCCTCCCAAAGCCTCGCATAGTCATGGGGCAGACTTCTAGAGTTTGTGATTAACTCATGATCCACTAGTGTTATGAGTGTGGGTGCTACTGGGATCATGGGTGTGAGCACTATAGCCAGCCTGGGTGAGATAGCCTGAATGCAGCATAAGGGAGACAGACTTGCTCTCTGTTGCCTCTACTTCCACTTCCTCTTGCTCTTATCCTTTGCCACCACCATGAATGGCTGCTCTCTACCATGCGCCACTCTGCCTTGAAGCCAGCTGAGTGTGGACTGAAGCATCCATAAACCATGAGCTAAATAAACCTTTCCTTCCTTCATTTTGGGTGTCAGGTATTTGTCCCAGCAATGAAAGTATACTAACTGAGCCAGATAGGCTACTAGGGAACATTGCAACACAATTTCTAGAGAGGTTTAGTGAGTCACATTATATACAACCCAGGCTGATGAGTCTACAGTGTTGATAACAAGGCAACAATGCCTACTTTTGTGACACCTATCTTTCAGCAGGGTGTGCACAAGGATGTGCTGTGTACACTTTTGTTGCCAACCAACACCACAGGACATGCAGAACTTTCAGGTCTTCAAATGATTGCATAATAAGAAAAGCAAACTGGTCACTTTGTGATGTTGTACGTACTCGTAGAGCAGCTGCCTTGTTGGCCAGCTTTCTGGTTTCACTTCTTGGGTCCTTCTGAAGAAGGATCTATTAACTTCATTATCCACAGAGAAATGCTAGCTAGCCAACAGGTGTTTCTTGAACTTGACAACATTCTGCAGGTTGTAATCAGAAACACATGCCTTTGGCTCTTATCTGTTCACATGGCTCTGGGAGAAGAGGGATGCAGAGGACACACATCTTCTACACAAAAGCAAGGTAGCTTCCTAAAGCAAATTGCTGGCCAGAGTTTTGAGTTACAAGATCTGCTTCTGAGATTTCTTTTAGAAAAATAGTCACCATTGGCCACACATTTCAGGGTCACAGAATGGGTTGCAAAACTCGTTTACTTGGGTGATATATTCAACTTGTTCAATGAAATTAATTTGTCACTTCAGGGGAGAGCAACAACTGTGTTCAAGCTGGCAGATGAAATAGATGCATTTAAAGGTGAAGTGGAATTAATTGTAGGGGTGGTGGGTGACCAATGGGATTGCTGGCATGTCTCAAATATTACCAGATTCTTTTAGAAAGACTGATCTAGGGCCTTCTTTCTCCCAGATATGCATGATCATCTATCTCAGTTTCAAAAGTTTGAGTATTACTTTCTAACCACCAAAGTTTCGCCAACTATGAAGCAATAGATTTATGACCCATTTGCAAATAATGCAGGTGAAGGGACTTTGTCTATGCTAGAAGATCAACTACTTGAGACCGAAAACAATGGTGACCTTAAATGTATGTTTGAGAAAGCTTCAAATCTATATGCATTGTTGATTAAAGTCAAGGCAGAATATCTTGAGACTGACTCAAAAAGCCCCGAACTGTAATCCTTCAGAGGGATTCCAAGAAATGTATCTTGTAGAAATATAAACTGCAAAGCATCTCACATGGAAAGACCTCCCACAGTACTTATATGCAGTGAATCTAGAAAGCAAGATTTTCTGCAGTGACTGCAACCAAAATAAGACACTGGGCCAATTAGTACAATCTTGGTGTCGTTGTCTTTTATTACACCCATCTGGGACCATCCAGTCACAGGAATACCAGCTAAGGACTCACTATTTCTACATTAGGGTGAGTTGCATAATTGTTTCACTGTATTTTTTAAAAATTATTTATTTATTTATTTATTTATTTATTTATTTATTTGATACAAAGTCTCACTCTGCAGCTCAGACTTGTAGTAATCCTCCTGTCTCAGCCTCCCCAGCACTGGGATTACAGGTGTGTACCACCATGCCTGGTTCAGGACCAGCACAATATGTGGTATTGTATATCAGGCTTGGGTCCTTGTGCTTGCCGGTTAGCTGCTTAGATCGCTGGGCTGCCTAAGCTAATTGTTGTGGTTTACATCTAGCTGTCCCCACAGAGCCTCATGGGGCAGCTTCTGGAGTTTGTGACTGATTATTGTGAGTGTGGGTACTGCATCTGTCCTGGGGCAGGTAACCTGCGTTATAATGTAAGGAGGAGAAAGAGGATTGCTAGAAGCCACAGATGCTGCTCCTTCCTTTGTTCTTTTTGCTCTTTCCGAGTATCATGAACAGCTGCTCTCTGCCATGAGCCATTCTGCCTTGGAGCCAGCTGAGTATGGACTGAAACGTCCACTAACTGTGATCTAAATAAACCTTTCCTTCCTTAATTTTGGATATTGGCTATTTTGTCCCAGCAATGGGAGGAGAGTAATTGAGACAGAAATAATAGCTCTTCTTATACCTCAACTCTTCCGTCTTCATCTTCTACCTTCCACTCATGTGATTACATTGGGTCTACTCAGATAATCTCGTACGGTGTCTTTATTTTACAGTCAAATGATTACTCGACTTTATTATATCTCCAGAGTACCTCTTTTTTTACACAGGGTAAGATAATATATTCACATCACTGGATTAGAACATAGAATCTCCCTGAGGCCATATGCTTCCAGGCATGCAAAGAACTAGAAAAATATGATCCACTCTGAGTGCAAGCTCATCTAATAAGAAATCAACTAAAAGCAAAAGTTGGTGGAATGAGCACCCGAGGATGCTAAAACAAATGTTCCCAAGGTGCATCCATTTTCTTATAAATATCTCAAATTCATCTTTCTTTATAGCTCAGTAGCATGCTATTATGGGTAGACACTACATTTTCTTTATCTATTCATCTATTGATGGACATATTGGCTGCTTCCAAGATTTAGCTGTTATGAACAATGCTGCTATAAATGCCATAATACACATAATAAGCAAACTAAAGGTTGAAAAGAGGAAACAGGAAGATAGACCTTCTGCAGATGAGAATAGGTCCCAGAGACTGAGGGAGGGAGAGAGAAAGGGTACCAGATGCATGTACCATTTACCCACAGTGAATTCAATCATTACAGATCACAAAGATGAATTAAAAGTAATAATACAAATAGGTAAAACCTGGAGATGGATGAAGCCTAGAAGGAAAATAAAAAGAATCAAGAACATGTGTTAAGCACATGTACCCACTCCCTAAGATGAAGGAATGTCCTATATTGAAAACTTGCACTAATAAATAAAACAAACAGGTTGACATGCTCCACATACTTTAGAAGATAGAGGTGGGCTGGAGAGATAGGTTGGCTGCATAAGTGCCTGCCTGGCAAGCTCAAGGACCCGAGTTTGATTCCCAATACCACATGCTGTGCCAGTCCTGGAACCAGGTGTGGTGGCTCACCTATAATCCCAGTCCTAAGGAGGCTGAGACACGAGGATCACTATGGGTCTGAACTGTGGAGTGAAACCCTGGGTCAAATAAATAAATAAATAACACAAATAAATAATTTTGAAAAAAGAAGATAGAAGAAATCATGCTCATGATGAAAAGAAAATGGAAGATATAAAATGAAACTTTTAGAGATGAAAAAGTACAATACCTGAAATTTGAAATATCCTAGATAAAACTAATTATAAATTAGATGGTACAGAAGAAAAAACAGTAAATTTAAGACCTAACAATATAAACCATCCAAGCCGGGCATGGTGGCGCACGCCTGTAATCCCAGCACTCGGGAGGCTGAGGCAGGAGGATTGGTGTGAGTTCGAGACCAGCCTGGGCTACAAAAGTGAGCTCAAGGCCAGCCTGAAATGCATAGGGAGACCTTGCCTCAAAAAGACAAAATTAAATTAAATTAAATTAAATTAAATTAAATTAAAAATATATAAACCATCCAAGATGAAGTACATAGGAGATGGAAAAGGAAAGGAAAGGGAAGGAAGGAGGAAGGGAAGGAAGGAAGGAAGGAAGGAAGGAAGGAATGAAGGAAGGAAGGAAGGAAGGAAGGAAATGTGTATGTATATATAGGGACAGAGGGGGAGAGAGAGAGAGAATGTGATGGGACACTTTGAAGTAACGTGAGCCACAAAAACAGGGAAATGTTGAATAAATAATATCTAACACTTCTTCAAATTTGTGGAAACAAAGTCACAAATCCAAAAACTCAGTGAACCTAAATCAGAAGCGACATGAAAAAGGACACTAGAAGACATTGCAATTAAATGTGATAAAAAAGTAAAAAAATTTTTCCTTTCTTTTTTTTTTTTAAGAATTTTTTTTCTTGTTTCAGAACTTTTGTTTGTTTATTTGTTTATTTTTATGGCCGGCTCTGCCCACCCTGAGGGCAGGGCTGGCGCAGCATGTGGTGCTGGGGATTGAACCACAGTCCCTGCAGCCGCCTAAGCTTTCCCAATCAGGCACCTTAGACCACTGAGCCATCCTGCCAGGCCCCCAATTTTTCCTTTCTTATAATGCCTTTGATTCTGGGATCAGGGTAATGTTTGCCTCACAATGAGTTGAGAAATATCCCCTCTTCTTCTATTTCTCAAAAAAGTTTCAGTAGAAATAATTCTCTGCCCATAAATGCCTGGTGGAACTCATTAGTGAGCCCATGTGGGTCTGCTGTCTTTATGGGAAACAATTCAATTTCTTTCATAGACACAGGGCTATTCGGGATATCTGTTTCCTCTGAAGTGGTATTTCATAGTTCATCTTTCAAATAATTGGGCTTGTTTTCTATATGGTTAACTTTGTATCTTTTTCATAATATTCTCTTATCATCTTGCTAATATTTGTGGTAATATCAACTCCACGATTATTGATATTGGTCATTTATTTAGTCTCTCTTTTTTCCTAGTTAGTCTTGGTAGAGATTGGCATTTCATAGATTTATTTTTTTTAAAGAACCAACTTTTTGTTCCATTGACTTTTTGTATTGTTTTTCTGTTATGTGTGTCATGGATTTCCACTTTAATGTTTTTTCCCCCCTTCTGCCTCCTTTGGATTTTATTTGTTCATCTTTTTCCAGTGTCTTACCAGTGGAAGCTAAAGTTATTGATTTGAGAACTTTCTCCCTTTTGCAATATAAGTGTTTATTGCTATAAGCTTCTCCAAGCCTGCTTTAGCAACATCCTACGAATTCTGATATGCTGTCAAATTCTCTTTTTGCAACAGGCTATTTTTAGAACAGCTTTAGGTTTACAGAAAAATTGAGTAGTACCCAGAGTTCCCATACACTCTGCACCGGGCTTTCCCTGTTATTAACATCTGTACTTGCTGCAGTGATAGCAAAACGTTGTCATTGGATTTTCTTAGTGTCCTCTAATGTCCCTTTCCTGCCTGGGGATCCCACCCAGGACACCACTTTGCACTTAGTTGCCGTGTCTCCTCGGGCTCCTCGGGCTGCGTGGGCTTGACAGCTGCTCGGGCAGCCTTTGTCTGTGCTGGTCTTGCCAGTTGGAGAAGTTCGGTCAAGTGTTTTGGAGGAAGCCTCTCTACGCGGCCAGAGTTTGTGTGACACTTTCTCCTGACTCCACTGGGACTATGCTTTTTGAGAGGAAGGCCACAGAGCAGAAGTGCCACCTTACTCACAGCATACCAGAGATATTGTTTGGGGTTGAATAGTGTCCTCTTTCCCCAGGCATGACATGCTTGTCGTTGAATCCTTAGTTCCTCAGATTGTGACTTAATTGGAAATCGGGTCTTTCCAGAGCTACAGTGACCAAGTTAAAGGGAGATCACTGGAAGTGAGATTGTTGGGCTGTCATCCATTGGGACTAGTGTCCTTGTAATAGGGGAACACTGGGGACAGGAGCAGAGGAGAGTCATGAAGCACACAGGGAGAAGGCGGCACGTGACCAGAGCGAGGATCTACAAGGAGCGCCGCGACCTGCAGGCAAACACCACGCCTCGAAGAGGCAGAAGCAGTGTCTCTCCTAGAGCTGCCAGAGGTAGCCTGGTCTTGTTGACACATTCTGAACTTCTGGCACCTGGAACCGGTGACACACATTCCTGTTGTTTTAAGCCACTAAGGTTTTGGTCCTTGCACTAGCCAGCTTAGGAAGCTGCTGTGGGCCCATGCCATGTACCCACACAGTGTGACCGCTGCTGTTTTCCAGGAGCATAAGATCAGGTTGTGTCTTCAGGCTCACAGCTATGTTATTCCAGAGAGACAAGGAAGCAATGCAGAGATGACGTTCTGGGTCTCTGCTCATGACAACACTGGCATCTAAACTGTTTCTTATGGGACAGTGCCACAGCTAGCACTGCTCACAAGGGGAACAGCATGCCCCATGTGTCAGGTACTGCGACTGCCCAGGGCTCCCAGCAGTTTGCTCTCTAGGCAGAGCTGCGCAGAGGCATGGGAGTGTTGGCAGCTAGGGCCCCCTTCCTGTGGCTTACAGGTGCAGTGTGGCTTCCTCTTCGTATACAAGCTGGAACTTGAGCCAGAGGCCAGCTTGCTCTTGCTGGCCCAACATTATGAGAGAAGATTCAGGGACAGTCAATGGGGATAGAAGTTAAGACTCACCTCCCTGCGTCTCCCTCCAAGCAAACAGACCTGTGGTACAAGCTATCCAGAGCCTAGGGGGACAGGCAGTGGCAGGAACAAGGGCTGAAATAGGAAGCTGAGGGCCTGATAATTTTCTTCACTACACTAGAATGGAGCCTTTTACCCTTTAGGCGCCATATGCTGTATTTGCCCAACTGTTTACAGATAATTGTCCTACTTTTTTATATTGCAATGAAGCTGTGTACTCCTATGTACCCATTTGTGTTTTTTTAAAAAAGAAATCAATAATTGTTTCAATTTTTATTTTTTATTAATCCTTTTTAAAATGTATTTGGCACAGGGTCTCACTACGCAACTCGGACTCCTAGTGTTCCTCCTGTTTTCAGCCTCCCCAGCACTGGAATTACAGATGTGAACCACCACAGGCAGACCCAGTGGCAGGCTCAGTGTGCCCGGGGGCAGGGCTGATGCAGCACGTGGTGTGGGCATTGAACCCCAGTCTCTGCGCTTGCCTCAGCAGGCACTTAGTCCACGAGCTGTCTTGCCAGCCCTTACTAGTCCATGCTGGCAGCACGCAGTGACTGCACTCCCTGTGTGGAGCTGGGGAGTACACACAGCAGATTGCAAGCCTTTTCACCCCTCCCCCTCCTGTTCCCCCATCTCTCAGTGCCTCCCTTTTGCAAGAGATCCACCTCCCTACTCCCTGTTATCTTGCTTATATTTTGCTTTCTAAGTATATTTTGGGTTTCTCCTATAAGAGAAGTTTATTTCACTTACCACTCCAGGTGAATCCATTGTCCCATAAAGGACTCAAGTGTCTCCTTTGCAGCAGAGTGGGACTCTATAATGTATAAATATGTCATTGTCTTTATCTATTCATGTGCTGATGAGCACACAGGCCACTTCCAATGTTTAGCTACTGTTGGTTGTGCTGTTATAAGCATGGTATGCAAATATCACTTTAATATAATAACTGTAACTTTTGTCAGAAGACATCTACAAGAGGAATAGCTGGGAATTTCTAGTTTTTTGTTTTTTTTTTTTTCTTTTAATGAGCAGAACATATTTACTGGGGGAAAAAAAGCTTCTCTCCAAGAAAGGGATAGAAGTTGGGCCCAAATGGGTTGTCCCTGGGAAGCTGTCTCTTTTATAGAGTAACACCATACAGTGACATGGATCTAAGGTGGTAGACAGCATGGGAACTTGCTTAAGTGGGCATGAGGTGGGACAAAACTATGGTCAACCAATGAGACTACAAGCACCATTGCTCAGGTAATTTTTTTTTTTTTTTTCTGGTACAAGGGATTGAACTTAGGATCCTGTGCTTGCCAGGCAAGTGCCCATACTACTGAGCTGTCTCCCCGGCCACACTCAGGTAAACTTTTTTTTTTTTTTTTTAATGGCTGGCTCAACCTGCCCTGAGGGCAGGGCTGGTGCAGCATGTGGTGCCAGGGATCGAACTGCAGTCCCTGCAGCTGCCTAAGCTTTCCTAAGCAGGCGCTTTAGACCACTGAACCATCCTGCTGGGCCCCTCCACTCAGGTAAACTTGATTAAATCTAATACCAAATGAGAAAACATGCCATGTAGCAAACGGGCATGAATATGGGACAAGGTCTCTTCCTTTTGGGGGATGGGTTAGTGACTCGCTCATTTGGGCTCTTTCAAGGTGATTGCTACCTATTTATAATATCAATCTCTGATGCCCATCCCTAGGCAAGTATGTAGCTGTATTTGCTTCCTCTTTTGTCTTAAGGTCTGGCCCCTGTCTCTTCCAAGTTGCAAAATCACCTTGTCTTCTATCTCATCTTCTTGAGGGCCTGGCCCTGTCTAACTGCCTATAATATTTCTGTCTAACTCAGCTGCCTACAACATTCCACCCTCTGAAGAAGCAACCCGAACTGCCGTGAGGGAACCATGGCTGATGACTGCTCTCGCTTCTTCAGGCTGAAAGGGGTTGTAGTTGTGAACCTGCAGTCAGAGATATTCTTCAGAGTTACTATCTAAAGGCGCTCAATAGACAGCAGAAATTTTCATCTTGGGTAGGCATATTAGCTTTGAGTCTGGAGGAGAAAAAAACCAAAGAAACAATTATACATATTGCTAGGTTTTTTTGCTGGTGGAATCTCCATACTGATTTCCATGCTAGCTACTAGTCTACATTCCTACCAGAAATGTGGAATTTTTCCTTTTCCCCACAGCCTCTCCAGCATTTGATATTGTTTGATTTCTTGATGATGGCCATTTTTTTTCTGGAGTAGGTTAGAATCTCAGTGTTGTTTTAATTTGTATTTCTCTAATGGTCAGAGATGTTGAACATTTTCGTGTGTATTTATTGAGCATTTATACTTCTTCTGAGAAGTGTCTATACATTTCAACTGCCAACTTTTTGATAAAAATCAAATAATGTAACTTATACACAGTGCTCACCATTTGCAATCACAGTGTCTTAAGGACTTAATAAATATTAACTTAATAGTCCATAATCTATGAGATAGGTACTATTATTCTCACTCTATAGACAAGAAAATTATGATATAGACAACACTTACACCTATTATTTTCTGCAACCATGCTGGAGCATGGATTTCTAGAAGCCATCATGCTGGGCCAGAGGACAGAATTGTTTTAAAATTTTGATATGTACTGTACTGGATCTTTGGACTCAGAGACTGGAAGAACAAGACCAAGTCAAATATTCCAAGCCCATTCACAGGCAAGACTTGAGCTGGAGGGCTTCAGCCAGAAAGAGCTAGCACCAGTAACAAGGCTCAGAGTGCCCTCACAATATAGGGATCAGCAAGATTTTTTTGATTTTCTGGAGTGTGTAGAAGTCCGGTAAGATTTCACTGGCCAGGGGAATGGTTCCAAAGGTGTTTCTTTTCTCACAAGAGTTGGACATGGTGGTTACAGTCAGTGTGTTCTAGAGACTACTGAACTTCTGTGCAGCTAGCACCATAATCCTACATATCATGTTCCTATGATAGGAACAGATGAAAAAACACAAGAGGAAGAAGACAAAGAAAAACAGAATGCTTACCAGCTCCAGTGGCAATCAACGTGTCCACATGCACAGCTGGGTAGAATCTGACCCAAAGGTTAAGGCAGCAAAGAAGACAGACACAATACGAACAGAGATGCCACGCCTTTTCATCCCAGGTACCCATCAGACATCGTCAGGATGAAGTGAAGAGTCTGTGTTCTCAGCCCAATCAGCCTTTAGGTCTCTGAGAGGTAACCCAGGCAACTTTACCATGACCCACACATCAGACATGTTGTTACAGGAAAGGTAGTGGGAGTCTAATCACAGAGGACCCAGCTGTGGGACCTCCAAAATTAGTGTGCTTTTGCATCAATGAAGAATGAGTGCAATTAGAACACTTACGTAGCTTTCTCTTGGTAATGATTTCTTCATTTGATACAAATATTCGGGTTTTATGGTTTTATCAGAATTTCACAATGGGCTTGTTGGAAAAGCATAAAGGTAGAGAACCTACATGCTAACCCACAAAGAGTGACAGTTTAGTGTTTGTTGTTTCAATACCTCCCAATTACTCCTAAAAATTAGACAGTTTTACATTAGACAATGCCTACTTTCTCCCTTCCCCATCAATACTGGATGTTATCTTTTGATTAATTTATCTTCTTTGAAAGGCAAGGAAGAGTCATCTCACTTTTGTGTGTGAAATTTACTCTTGATTTGTTTTTTGACCCAAAGGTTAGTTTAGCACTGTGTTATTTAGTTGCCACATACTCGGGTGTTTTCCAGATATGTTTTTGTTATCGATTTCTAATTTAGTGTTATTATGATGAAAGAACATGTTTTATACAACTTGAGGCATTTTAAATTAATTGTGGCTGGCTCGGTGACTCAGAATGCCGTCTATCTTGGTAAACAGTCCGTGCACTTGAAAAGAGCTGGTATTGTGTTTTTGCTGGGTGGAGTGCTCAGTAAGTGTCATTCAGGGCCATTTGGCTGATAACGCTGTGAATGTGTTACATTCTGAATGGTTTTCTGCCTACTTGTCCTGCTCATTATGGAGAGAAGCTTACAGACTGCTGCAACTGTAATTGTGGATGTATGTATTTCTCTTTCCAGTTTTACCAGTTTTTCACTTAGTTTATTTTGAAGCTTTTGTTAACAGCATGATGTTTGCTATTATAATGCTGCTTAATTTATCCCTTTATCAGTTGAAATGACTTTAAAGCAAGAATATACTTGGCTCTGAAATCTTTTGTATGTTAGTAAAATAGTCATGGGAGGTTTTGTTTGTTTTTGTTTTTAGTGTTACCATAGTATCTCATTTATGTGTGTATGTGTGTGTGTATGTATGTATGTATGTATGTATGTATGTATTTTGCCAGGGATTTAACTCAGGACCTTGCACTTGCCAGGCAAGCACCATTCCACTGAGCTATCTCTCTGGCCCATAGTACATCTTTTTTTTTTTCTTTTTGAGACAGGGTCTCACTATGCAGTTCAGGCTGACCTTGATCTCACTTTTGTAGCCCAGGCTGGTCTTGAACTTGTACCAATCCTCCTGCCTCAGCCTTCCAAGTGCTATGATTACAGGTGTGTGCCACCATGCCTGGCTCATAGTATATCTTTTAAAATTCTTTTGTTTTTAACACAACTGTGTCCATATAAAGTGCATTTTGTGTAAGCAGCAGACAATTTCTTTTATTTTTGTTTTTGTTTTTGTTTTGTTTTGTTTTGTTTTGAAGATCTGTTCCTGCAATATCACAGTAGTCCTTCTACCCTACTCTAACTTAGAATTCTTTTAACTTGGTAGAAAAGCAAGCCCAGGCCTTTGTATTCTATTTTGTGAATTTGTAAGATATTTGGTCTGGTCATGTTCAATAAAATACTTAATAAAAGTTCTCTATTTTCACAAAGTACCCCAATTTAGAGTGTAAGACTTATGAAATGAATATAATCTTAACAAATATTTTCTTTTTTGCAGTTACTTTTCTTTTTCTTAGATCTTATTTTTTTAACAGTATTTAAAGTATTTTATTGTTACATGAAAAGGTAACACTCTACAATTCAATAAGACAAAAACACAGCTTAAAAATGTGCAAAATATTTCAGCAGACCATTTCACAGAAAAAGATACAAATGGTAAAGAGGCATGTGGGAAGGTGCCCACCATCAGTAGCTGCCAGGGGAATGCAATCTAAACTCACTCTGGAAGACAGCTGAAAGGTGCATAAAAGGCCTAAGCCTCTTAGTGAAAAGCTCTGCCAACTTCTGTTAATTTTATAATTTTTTTTAATTTCTTTTTTTGAGTTATTAAACTAGGGAGACTATACAATATTTACATATGTGGTTCTGGTTTATTTCACTAATGAGTATAGGTTCTAGATGTATCCACTTATATATGAAATCTTAGTTTATCATTTGACAATTTGGTTTTGATTTTTAATCCAGTCTAATGATCTCTACCTTTTAATTGGAGTATTTAGACCATATACATTTAATATAATTAAAGTGGCACTCAGGGGGCTGGCAAGATGGTTCATCAGTCTAAAGCACCTGCTTAGGTAAAGCTTAGACAACCGCAGGGACAGCAGTTCTATCCCTGGCACTACATGCTGTGTCAGCCCCATCCCCAGGGTAGGATGAGCCAGCCATAATACAAAAAATAAAATAAGATAAAGTGGGACTCAGATCACAAACTTGATTGTTTCCATAACCCTGGCCAAAACTGATTGGACAAAAACCAAATCAAATTCAACGGTTAGGTTCAGTGCTGACCTTGTGGGCACATTGGGTTCAGTTCTCATCCTGTTGGATTTGTATCCAGAACCTAAATTTGTGAATGGAAGTATCAATGTTCTGGTATGGTTGTATTTAAATCTATTGTTTTGTTATTTATTTTCTAAATGTTCTGTCTGCTTTTTTCCCCTCCTTTTGAATTTATTGATTATTTTATAAGTTCTTTATCTTTGACTGGCTTATTAGCTATGATATAATCATATTGTTTTAGTGTTTTCTTTCCAGTGTATGACTATTTCTTAACTTCTCAGTCCACCTTCAAGTAATAGCTCAGCTCTATCATCTATCTATCTATCTATCTATCTATCTATCCATCTATCTACCTATCTATCATCTTACAATAGTACATTATTATTTCTCCCTTTCTGGAATTTATATTATTAATGTAACATATTTTATATAACATATAGTTATTACATTATTTATTATCTTTTTAAGGTATTCAAATAATAAATATGTTAAAATACAAAATACTTCTACCCAGGTCATTCCCCTTTCCAGTATTCTTTAGTCCTTTTTTTTTTTTTGGTGGTACCAGGGATAGAACTCAGGACCTTGCGCTTGCCAGGTGAGCACTTAGTCCACTGAGCTATCTCCCCAGCCCTCTTTAGTCCTTTATGTAGACCACTATTTCCATCTGGTGTCATAGTTCTTCTGCCTGAAGGTTGTCCTTTGACTTTTAAAAAAAAAAATTAAGACCTTTCTTAACAGGTGCTTGCAGTTGGCTTTTTGGAAAAAATCAACTTGTAAACTTTTATTACAAATTAAAAATGAAGTTCTTAAAAATCTCAAGTTGACCAGATACGAAACAATTTAAAAACTTTTAAAGGTGTGCTGAGAAAGACCAGGTTTTAAAAAAAAAAAAAAAACACATTCGTCATTACCAAAAAGAGATGTCTTTAGTAAAAATAATATAAACCCCACACTGCACAGAAAATGCAGATAGTTCTAGTTATCTGGTCAACGGGCCAAAAGCAAGCACTTAAGGTCTTCAGTTCCAATCTTTTGTTCGTTTCTTGTTGCTGGAATTTCCTATTCGTTTTTTCTTGCTGGATCACTAAACCGGATGATGGTAGAGATGCTAAGCCGGCATTTACTCAGTCCCACCATGCTCAGCCTCAGGCGCCCATGAATTCTCAGCTGGTGGATGGGCTGCTTTGTCTCTTTGCCATCTTGTGGTTTAGGGTTTTCTGGGGGTCTGCTTTGGTAATTGAAGTTGTGAGGGTACTGACATTGAGGTGGCTGCTGACCTTGGGTCTCATCTCCTTGATTTTCCTTATCTTCTTCATTGCCGTCCTCCCTAGGCTGTCTTTGGTGAGGAGGGTCCCTGCGGAATCGTGGTCTGTAACCCCGATACATAGTCCGTCTCCCTTGTCTACCTTGTTCACCTGCACCCTGGTTGTCAGCGCCCTCCATCACTTCACCTTGCACAGGAGGGTGGAATACTGTGGTCGACGCCCATAGGGTCGCTGCATGTAGTAAGGTGGGGATCTTCGCCTGCGGTAGGGCCAGCATGACTGGGCCTGGCCTTCCAGAGCGCTCTCCGATCCCTCATTCTTTTCCCCACTCTCTATTATGGTAAGTGTGCTGGTAATTGCGTGGAGGACTTCTACAATGTGGATAGCGTCTATAATGGTTATGGTCCGGTGCATATTTACTGCTTGAACTGGAACTCCACCAGGGCCTGTAACACTTGCTGCCTCCGCACCCTTTTCTCCTTCAACAGCACCAAACTCCATAGCCTCTCCATCTCCTACACTGTGAAGGTGCTTCCTGGGGTTATTCTTCTTTATGACAGTCTGGCGTACAAATACATCTTCCTTGGTGTCATTCCTGTTGCTGAAGCCATATCTGTTTCTTACATTGAACCGTTTTACTGTTCCCAAAACCTTCCATGTGATGATCTTCTTGTCCCCGTGGACAGGCGCCGCTGGCATGCGGCTGCGTGGGCCGCTGCTCCTTGCTGTTCCTTGCAATGCTGCCCCTGATGCCGGGGTTTGTGTCAGCAGCACTGAGGGTGGGGGTAGGAGGTTGCGGGGGGTAGCAGATGGGGAAGTGGGGGATGTGGGAGTGGGGGGCAGCTGCTGGGGCTCGGCCTCACTGCTGCTCATGGTTGTGGTGATGGTGTTTGGGGCTGGCTACGGCAGCTGCGGCTCCTCCCCGGGGTGTGATGGTAACTAGGCCGGCAGTGGCGATAGGCCTGCTCAGGGCTCTCTGTGGTCCGCCCTCTGCTCCTGCTACCGATCGAACTCCCTTTGACATTTCTTGGAATACAAATGTGTTGTGCTCTCTCAGCTTTTGAATACCTGAAAATGTCTTCTTTTTACTTTAAAAAGGATATTTTATTAGGCATGGAGTTCTACGTTGACTTTTTCTTCATAGGGAAGGGTCTACAGGGCGTTCAGGGTCTCACTACTAGATCGAACTTGTAGTGATCCGCCTGTTTGCAGCCTCCCAAGAGCTGGGATTACAGGCAGGTGCCACCACGCCCAGTCTCAATTGCCATCTCAGAGGCTGGAGGGAAGTGGGTAGGGGCACCACATGGCACCGCAAGCCGGGGAATTGAACCCCTGGTCCCTCCAGCTGCTTGCAGGTGCTTTACTCTGCTGAGCTATTTGGCTGGCCTTTGAGAATTTTTTTCAACATATTTTACAGATTTTTTGCTTTCACCATTCAGGCAGTAATCTTTAATATTACACTCTCCCCCTTTGTGTAGTATCTTTTTTTTAAAACTATTTTAAAGATTTTTCTTTATCACTAGTTTTGAACAGTATGACTACAATATGATTTAGTGTCATTTTCATTTTTTATTACTTGGATTTCATCAAACTTCTTGGATTTTTGGGTTAAATGGTTTTCTCCAATATCAATTTTTTTGGCTTTTGTGTCCACAAATGTTTTTCTTTCCTTCTACTCTCTGCCTTCTTCACCCTTGGAGGTTCTAGTTACTTCCACATTAGGTTACATGAAGTTCCATAGTTCAGTGATGCTCTCATCATTTTATTTTATGTATGTATGTATGCATGTATGTATGTATGTATATATGTATTGGTAGAACCAGGGCTCAAACTCACAACCTTGTGCTTGCCAGGCAAGCACTTGTGCCACAGAGCTATGTTCCCGGCCCCTGCTCTCATCATTTTAAAGTTTTTTTTCTCAGAGTTTCATTTTGCTATTGCTGTGCCTTTGCATTTACTAGTATTTTCATACCTAATCTGCCATTAACTCCATTTCCCTGTCTTCCAGTTCTAAATCTGCTATTAATCCTGCATCTACGGAGCCCAGCGGGATGGCTCAGTGGTCTAACGCGCCTGCTTGGGAAAGCTTGGGCGGCTTCAGGGACCACGGTTGGATCCCCAGCACCACATGTTGCGCCAGCCCTGCCCTCAGGGCGGGCTGAGCCGGCCATAGGGATGAGTGAATAAACAAACAAAGGTTCTGAAACAAGAAAATAAATAAATAAATAAATAAAATTAAAAAAAAAAATCCTGCATCTAAGTTGATTTGTTATATTCCACAATATGAATTATATTTTTCTGCTTCTCTATACCTAGAAAACTTTGGTTGGATGCTACACATGGCAAGTTTTGCTTTATTAAGTCCTGGATTTTTAAATATTTCTATAAGTATTCTTATTTTTTTCCCTTCTGGGATTATATAGATGAATTTTAAATCTTGCTATTATGATGTTAGGCAAACCTTGAGTCGTTACTTCTAGGGTTAATTATTTTCCACCGTTGAGGTAGAGGTGAGGCCTCCTTGAATGCTCCGCCCAACTTGTCATGAGGATTTGGCTTTTCCAATCTGGTGCACGGGGAAAAAGAGGCACAGCTTACCTTTGTGTAAGCCTCATTGTGGTTTAGATTTGAAATGTCCACCAAATGTCTCCTTTTTGGAGGTGGCACCTGATTGGAGAAGACAGGCCCCATGGGCGTGGCCTGGTGGTGCATCCTGGTCCTACCTCCCTTGCTCTCTGCTTCCTCCTCCGCCATGTTATCTGTACACCACTTCTGCTTGGAGAGGCCTGGCCATGGACAGAATCTGTTGGAACCTTGAGCCAAGAACAAACCTCTCTTCTTTTAAGGTGCAGACATCAGACATTTTATTCCAGCACTGAGAAAGAAGCCAACACAGGCTCTGTTCCTTAATCCTTTCATACTGTTTCTTCCTCACACTGTACTGATGAGTACTGAGCTGAATGGGGTGGGGGTGGGGTGCTGCACGGATGTCTAGGACTCACCCTCTGTGCCACAGATTCCCCTTTGTGTCCTGACTTGGGAATGCTAGCACCTCCATCTCCCAGGGGACCCTCTATGCTCTGCCTGGTTTGGTCCTTTTTGTGCCAAAACCTGCATGGGACGAGCTGCAGCAATAGGGGAGCTTGCTGCCTTGTTTCCGGGGGTCTCCCCTTCCCTGCCCGATGACCGATATATACAAGTGCTGGGGATAAATAATTTACTGTTCTGAATGGGAGTGTAAATCTGGTTCTTTTCCCTCTTGTCTTGGATTCATATTAACTATTTCAAGATAAAATAATGTGTTTAGGGTTGAAAAGATATGTAGAAGTAACATATGTAGCAACAGTACCCAAAGGAGAAGGGAGAAATGAAAGTACTTGTTATTTATAGGATTTGAACAGTGTAAGTGAAATGGTGTAATACTACTTTTAGGTAGACTGGTAAATCGAGCATATCGAATGCAAATCCTAGAGCAAGGAATAAAAAATAAAGCAAAACTGGTAAAAGGAATGACACAAAAATAGGAAACATAAGGAAAAAGCAGCAAGAGTATAAGTTTAAATCAATGATATAAAGTCTAAAATGATCTAAGCATTCTAATTAAAGGGAAGAAGTTTTAAGAATATATATTGTCTATTAAAAGCCTATTTTATGTATAAACATACAGTTAGGTTAAAAATAAAAAAGACTGATATATATGTATAATACAAACCTCAACTCGAAGAATGCTCCTGGGGTTCTGGTATATGAAGCAGATTTTAGAGTCAGGATCATGACCAAGGATAAAGGGGTGTGCTTCATGATGATAAATAGGCCAATTAATCAACAGGACCTTAAATCTTAAATGTGGGTGCACAGAACACAAGAACTTCAGACTATACACAACAAAAGCGAAAGATAGAACTAAAAATAAACAGACAAATCTACAGTTGCAGTTGGAAATCTCAGCATTCTTCTCTCGGTAATTGAAAGGATAAGTATAAAAAAGTCAGTAAGAATGGAAAAGAATTTACCAATACTTTCAATCAACTTTCGCTAATTGACATTTATAGAGCCCTACACCCAACAACGTCGGAACACACATCCTTTTAAGTGCTCATAGAACATTTACCCAGACAGAGAAAATTCTCAACCATAAAATAAAACCAAGAAGACCCAAATCACATGAAGTATGATCAAAGAACACAACAGAAGTAAGTTGGTAATCAATAACAGCAAGATATCTGGAAAATCCCTAAATAACTGGTAATTAAAGGACATACTCCTAAATAAACAATGGGCCAAAGGAAAAAAACCCACAAGGGAAATCAAAAGGTATTTTGCAGTGAAATAAAAAGAAAAAGCATATGAAAATTTGTGGGGTGTGTCTAAACTATGATTAGAGGAGGCTGATTGAGGAAGAAAAAATATCTTAAATCAATTTCACAAAGTTTACCTCAGGAAATTAGAAACACAAAAGCAAACTAAATCAAAAGTAAATGAGAGAAATAGAGACAGGAGGATAGCTTTTCAAAAAAAAAATGCTAAGAAGATTTGAGAGGAGAGAGCAGGGAGGAAGAGCAGGGAAAGAAAGGGAGAGAAGGAGAGAGACAGAGAGAGAGAGAGAGAGAGAGAGAGGGAAGAGACACAGAGAGAGAGAGAGACAGAGACAGTCAGAGACAGAGACACTATAATCCCCAAAGACAGTGTCTTGCAAATATTAATAAAACTGGCAAGCCTCTAGCCATACTGATGAGAGAAAGTGAAGGAAAGAAAAGAATGAATTGCCAAAATCAACAGTGAAGGAGGGACTGTCACACTGAGCTTTACTATCTATCTTTCATATCTATTAAAAGGATAATACACTGATCAATAAATAAATTGGTCAATAAAATTCGACAACTTAGATGAAATGGGCCAAACAAATTGAAAGACGTAAGTAATCAACGTTTCCATCTTAGTGGTTATATATCTACTGTTAGCTAAGATATAATTCATAAATCTTGTATAGCATTAAGTTGACCACCTTAAAATGTACATTTCAATGATTTTTAGCTTATTAGATTATAAAACCATCACTTCTATCTGGTTCCAACATTTATGGCTCCCTAAGAAAGAAACCCCATCTCCATTACCAGTTATTCCCCATCTCCTCCTCTTCCAATCCCTGGTATCACTAATTCCACTTTCCATTTTATGGGCACCCTCCACATTTTATATGCCTGGAATCATCTGGTTTA
The DNA here is from genome assembly GCA_004027025.1 of Myocastor coypus. Classification (NCBI taxonomy): domain Eukaryota; kingdom Metazoa; phylum Chordata; class Mammalia; order Rodentia; family Myocastoridae; genus Myocastor; species Myocastor coypus. The sequence goes on from PVJA010009013.1 coordinate 41,257, forward strand.
TATTGTTATGTCTTTTCTCTTAGCGTGAGCTTTCGCAATTCTTCCCACATTGTGACATGTTTTAGTAACTGATTCTTGATTATGGCAGAGTAATATTCCATTGCATGGTTACATCACAGTTTTGTTCATTAATTGACGGATGAACATTTAGGTGTTTGCTGCTTTTTTACTATTATAGATAATAGCATTGCTACCAACATTCCTTCAGAAAGTTTTGGGTGAACATGTTTACTTCTCTTGACTTTGTACCAAAGAGTGGAATTTCTTGGTCACTTGGAAGCTGATGTTTAATTCCATGAGAAACTATTTTCCAAAGCACAAAAACTATTCTACAGTCCTAACTGCAATGAATCAGAGTACCAATTTATCTATATCCTCTCATTATTTCTACGTTTTGTTTTTTATAGCTATCCTAATAGGTAGGAGTTGATCTCTCTCTCTCTCTCTCTGTGTGTGTCTCTCTTTCTCTGTCTTTCTGTGTTTCTGTCTGTCTCTCTCTGTCTCTCTCTCTGTCTCTGTCTCTCTCCGCCTCTCCATCTCTCTGTCTCTCTCTGTCTGTCTCTCTCCGTCTCTCCGTCTCTCTGTCTCTCTCTCTGTCTGTCTCTCTCTCTCTCTCTCTGTTTTGCTTCATTGGAGTTCGAACTCACGACCTTGCACTTGCCGCTCGGGCACTTGTGCCATGGAGCTATCTCCCTGGTCCCTAGGAGTTGATATCTCATTGTAACTTTTTTTAACTTGGTCTTTTTGAGACAATGTCAGTTTTGGCTGACCTTGAGCTCATGTAGCCCAGGCTGATCTCGAACTCACAGTTATCATCCTGCCTCATTCTCCTGAGTGCTGGGCTCATTGAAACTTTGATATGCATATCCTAGTGATGTTAAACATCTTTTCTTGTGCTTGTTTGTCATCTGTGCATCCTTACAGAAATGTCTATTGAAGTCATTTGCCTAAGATTAGATTGTCTTTTTATTTTTCATTTGTACTGCTTCTTTATTCTGGACACCAGGCCCTTACCAGATGTATTGTGTATTTATTTGAAAATTCTTCCTTTCATTGCATGTGTTTTTTGTGTTTTTGATGTAGCATCCTTTGATACACAAGAGCTCATCATTTTGATGAAATTCTTGTCTTTCTTTCTTAGTTATTTATGCTTTTGATATCACACTTAAGAAATCATTCCTTAACCCAAGGTCAAAAGATCCATACCTGTGTTCCTTTCTAAGAGTTCATTTATAGTTTTGTTCGTCATCACCATTGTTGTTTGACACAAGATCTCACTATGTAGTCCAGGCTTGTCCTGAGCTCACTAGAGCCCAGGCTGGACTTAAACTTGCAGCAGTCCTCCTACCTCAACTTCTGAGTGCTAGGATCACAGGCGTGCACCACCATGCTTGGTCACATTTATGTATTTGACACATTTTAAACTAATTTTATTGTATTTGACTTGTACGGCTCATTTTGTATGTGAATATCTAGTCGGTCCAGCACTGTCTGTTGAAAAGACAATTCTCTCCCTCATCAAATGATACTTGTATGCTTGTTGAAAAATTAATTGACCATAGATACACAGGTTTACTTCCAAATTCTCGATTATATCCATTGTTCTCTATGTATCTTTCTTTATGGCAATACCATGCTGCCTTAACTACTATAGCTTCATGAATTTTGGAATTAAGAAAAGTATGAGTCTTCCAACTTTGTTCTACTTTGCTTTTGCTGTTTTGAGTCTTACATTTTTTCACATGATTTTCAGTACTGCATTGTCCAATTGGGGAACCTCTGTCATCTTAGCAATGTTAATTATTCCAATCCACAAACAAGGGGTATCTTTTCATCTATGTAGATCTTTAGTATTTTTAAACAATGGTTTTGTCACTTTTAGCATATAAGTCTTTCTTTACTGAAATTTATTAAGTACTTTATTCCTTTTGATATTATTGTAGGTAGGGTTATTTGTTTTATTTTCTGATAATTCTTTGCTAGCATACAGAAACCTGATTGGTACCTCATGATACATGATGTAGACACATGAAGATCTTATATTCTACATGTTTCTTAATGTCATTTATTAGCTCTACTAGTGTGTGTGTGTGTGTGTGTGTGTGTGTGTGTGTGTGTTTACATGGAGGGTTCTCCGTATAGAAACAATGTTTCATCTAATGCTCCCATAGGGGTGGCTTTATTATTATTTTCTAGCCTGATTTTGTGTGTAGAGGCTCCAGCACAGTGCCATGAAGAATCAGTGAGGCCTTTGTGTCACTCCTGAGTCAGAGTTCCCTTCAATACTTTAAAAAACTGATTCTGTAGGCTAAGACCTTCCCATAAAGAAAAGATGAGACCTGCAGTGGCGTCACTGGTTAATTATGTCAAAAATCTAAGAACAACGTAATATACAGAAACTCTTCCAGCACAGAAGAGAAGGAACTGTTTCTTAATTCCTTTTATGAGGTAAGCAATATTCTTGTATCAAAACTAAAGGCAATGTGAGGAGAGAAGGCAACAGTCCAATATCACACCCCAACAAAAAGCATAATACCTTAATAAATATCAAGAACTGAATCTGAAAATGCATGAGAAAATTAATATACCATGACGAAGTAGAGCTTCTCTCAAGAATGCAAGGTTGCTTTAGCATTCAAAAATCAGTGTTATTATCAGTTTAATAGACCAAAGAAAAAATATATATTTGAATAGAGGTAGAAAAGGTGTTAGAAAAGCCCGAGAATTCATTCATGGTTTTAAAGAAAACAAAACCAAAAATTAGAAGCAACCTCAACACAGTAGGAGTAGATAGGAACCTCTACGATCTGGTGAAGGTCTCATCTATGGAGAGCAGACAGCTAACACCACAGTTCATGAAAAAACCCGTATTTCCACCCTAGGGTTGGAAACAAGGCAAAAGTTTCCATTCCTATTGTTTCTATTAACCAATATCAGAGATCTCACTCAGTGGAAGCAAGGAAAAAAGGGCTCAGAGACTGGAAAGAAAAAAAAAAAAAACTGTCTTTTTATGCAAATTACATGACCATCTATCTATGTAGAAAATCCTGAGGCCAGTGAGATGGGTCAGCAGCAGCTTAGGCAAGCACAGGGCCTGCAGGTAGATCCACGATCTAACTGCACCAGCCCCAGGGTGGGCTGAGCTGGCCAGTGTCTGGGCATGGCGGCGCACACCTGTAATCCCAGGACTGGGGAGCCTGCAAGCAGGAAGATCACCATGAGTCCGGCCTGCGTGTGAGACCCCATAACAACCAAATAATAATAATAATAATAATAATAATAATAATAATAATAATAATAATATAGAACCTGGTGCTGGCAGCTCAAGATGGCGGATGAGAATGAGACAGCAGTAAAGTCCCTGGCACCTTTGAGACAGCAGTGGAGTCCCTGGCACCTTTGTGACAGTGGAAGATGGAAGGTGTCGGGAACAGCCATGGACGCTGCAGCGATTGCGAGAATGAGGAGGACAATAGCCGTAGCTGGGGTGGTCTGAGTCCAGCCAATGACGCTGGAGCCAAAAAAGAAGAAAAAGGCCGTGGGACAGATGCAAACCAGGATTAGCCTGAGAAGATGAACTCTTTGCCAGCAGAAAGGATCCAGGAAATACAGAAGGCCATTGAGCTGTTTTCAGTGGGCCAGGGACCTGCTAAGACCACGGGAAAGGCCAGCAAATGAAGCTACAAGTTCTGGGATACGCAGCCTGTCCCCAAACTGGTGAAGTGGTGAACACCCATGGCCCTGTAGAACCTGACAAAGGCCACATCCGTCGGGAGCCCTACACCCTTCCCCAGGGCTTCACCTGGGATGCCTTGGACCTGGGTGGGTGGGGGAGGTGCTGCTGAAAGAACTCTACACCCCGCTGAATGAGAACTATGTGGAGGATGATGACAATATGTTCCAGTTCAATTATTCTCCCGAGTTTCTCCTGTGGGCTCTGTAGCCACCTGGCTAGCTTCCCCAGTGGCACTGCAGGGTTCGAGTGGTCTCCAGTTGGAAACTGGTTGGATTCATTAGTGCCATCCCAGCAAACAGCCACATCTATGACACAGGAACTGTGTGGTGGGACACACAGGAAGTCCACAAGAAACTGTGTTCCAAGAGGGTAGCACCAGTCTTGATAGGTGAGATAATGCGGCGAGTGCATCTGGAGGGCGTCTTCCAGGCCATGTGCACTGCTGGGGTGGTGCTACCCAAGCCCGTGGACACTTGCAGATACTGGCATTGGTCCCTTAAGCCCCAGAAGTGGATTGAGATGAAGGTCTCCCACCCAAAAAGGAACATAACCATGCAGCGCACCATGAAGCTTTGCCCACTGCCAGAGACTCCTATGACAGCTGGGCTGTGGCCAATGGAAAGGACATTCCAGCTGTGCACCAGCTGCTCACCTGGTACCAGAAGCAGTGCTACCTCACCCCAGTCATGAACCAGGAGGGAGTGGAGCACTGGTTCTGCTCCCAGAAGAACATCATTGACACCTTCGTGGTGGAGAATGCCAGCGGCGGGGTGACAGATCTCAGCTTCTACACACTTCCCTGCACCATCATGAGCCCCAAGAATCTGAAAGCTGTTCACTCCTTCTGCAACGTCCACACCCAGACGCCCTCTCCTTAACCTCATGACCGGTGCCCTTGTTCTCGTCAAAAGGAACGGGTTCAATCCTGGGGACTTCCACTCGGGACCCTACCTCCTGTCCCTCTCTCAGATAGGAGCTTTCTTTCTCTCAATAAATATGTTCTGCTCATAAAAAAAAAAGAAAGCATTCAACATGTTCAATGAGCTGGATCTCATGGGGAACAAGACTTTCCTGGAGAAGATCAAGAAAGAACTGTACATCCTGCTGAACGAGAACTACATGGAGCTACAGTATTATCTGTACAACTGGAAGCACCGCAGCATGGGAGTTGAGAAGGTTGTGATACAGTAACCAGCTGTTGATACACTTCTGGATAAAGCCACTGAGGACTCCAGCCTGCCACAGAAGCACCATGTGGTCCAGTCTCACAGACTGGTGAAAGTCCCTGGAGAGAGCAGACTGAACACCTTACCAAACACCAGTGGACTCGATGACCATAGTGCAGTGGTGTTGCTGTGTGACGTCACTTCGGGCCATGTCTGGTGTCCCTGTTTTCCAATTAATCGCCTCCTCATGCAGCCATGATCAAGGGAACATAACTGCTGAAAGTAGCTCATGATTGGCATATGATGGAGTTAAGGGTGAAAAATAAAAGGAGATATGTTATATAAAAAAAGTAAAGCAAAACAAAGCAAAAACCCCTAGCAGATCAACAAAAAGCTACTAGTATTGATTAGCAAGGTTAATGTAGTAATAAGACTCAAGGTTAATATACAAAAAAACAACTGAATTTCTGGATGTGGGAAAGGAATATTTAGAAATTTGAATTTTAAAATATTAAGATTAGGATGAAGGGCCAGGTATGGTGGTGCATGCCTATAATCCCAGCACTTGGAAGGGTGAGGCAGGAGGTTTGATGTGAGTTAGAGACCAGCCTGGCCTACAAAAGTGAGCTCAATGCCAGCCTAAACAGCATAATGAAACCCTGTCTCAAAAGGAAAAAAAAAAAAAAAAAGGATGAGGGGTTGGGGATTTGGCCCAGTGGTAGAACACTTGCCTAGCAAGCTGGAAACCCTGGGTTAGGTCCTCAGCAGCAAAACCAAAAAATAAACCTCCTCTAAGAATAGGATGAAAAATATGGAACACTTTAGAAAAAATTTTTTTTAAAGATTTAGCACAGTAATGTACAAATCCTGTACAATAAAATTATAAAGTATAACTCAGAAATTTAAAATATAATAAGCTATATTATATCCATGAATCAAAAGACTTAATAATAGGATTAATAATAAGATCTATTGTAGGCTTAACAATGAGATTTAATGCATTTGCTATCAAAAACCTAGTAGAATATTTGAAGAAATTGCCAAGCTCATTCTACAATTCACAAGGATATGCAAAGGATTTTGAATAGCCTAAGTAAGTTTGTAAAAGGAAGCAAGCTTGGAGATCATATACCAAATCTTAAGATTTAATGATATGCTGCAATAAACAAAATAGCAGGATAGTGGCCCAATTGTAGGTATTTAGCCTGATGGCATAATGGCAGAAAGCAGGAAGACAACAAATAAACCAAAATGGATAGCTGCCCTAAAAATAGCCATCTGATTTTTGACAAAGAAACCAAGGTAATCCACTGGGAAAATTGGTAATCCACTTTTTTTTCTTTTTGACAAATAGTACTGAGAATTTAAGTGTTCACTGAAAAAAAAACAAGAGTAAAACTTCAACCCTTATTTCACAACACATGCGCGTGCATGCACTCACACACACACACACATGCATACATGCACACACATGCATACACTTAATTAAAGATGAATCATAGACCACAATATGGAAGATAAAGCTCTCAATTTCTATGATTAAAATATGGGAGAAAATCATGGTGATCTGGAGTTCATCAGATTTACTAGGTCTATGACTTTGAAAAAGCAAATATCATAAAAGAAAAAATAATGAAGTGATCTTCGCCAATGCTAAAAAATCACACCTTATGTTCTTCAAAAATAAATGATAATAGAAGGCAAGTTATAGACTGGAAAAAACATTTTGTGAAATATTTATAAAGAATTTGTATTTGGATATACAAAACAACCAAATATTATGACAAGCAATTGAAAAAAGCATATAAAATGTTTGACCTCTATAAGATATAAATATAAAAACAAATACATGAAAAGATGTTTCATACTATTAGTAGAGAACTAAAAAAGAAATTGCAATGCTGTAGTTTTGCACACTCATCAGAGTGACTAGAATGATTAAAATCTGACTATCAAATGTTGGTGAAGGGGCCTGGCAGGATGGCTCAGTGGTCTAAAGCACCTGCAGGCGGCTGCAGGGACCACGGTTCTATCCCCAGCACCACATGCTGTGCTAGCCCTGCCCTCAGGGCAGGCTGAGCAGGCCATAAAAATAAATAAACAAACAAAAGTTCTGAAACAAGAAAAAAAATTTTTTTTAAATGTTGATGAAGATCTGGAGCTCCCATACGCTGCTGGTGGGAGTGCAAAATGATAGCATAATGGCAAACAGAAACATCAAAACAACACCCAGCATCTGGAGGCAAATTTATTCATATCAATGGTGCTAATCCAGATCCTTCCCAGAATATCTCTAGGGGTCTAGGGATCATATGGGGAAAGCGAGCAGGAAGTACAGAGGCAGAATGACTTCTCAACTGGGCATTGGTTCTTACCATGTGCATCAGAGTGACCAGCTATGCATCACAGCCATCGTCCCTTTCTAAGAAAAGAGAGTAACAGGAGCTCTAACTGGAGCCGGGGCAACTAACCAGCTGAAGTGCACTGCCCACTCAGGGGCATCTTCTGCTACCATAGAAGTATTTTAGAAACAGCTTATCATGAACATTCAAGTAACTTCTTTCTGTGAATGTCAACGTTTTCGTTTCTCTGAGATAACTGTGTAAGGGGAGGATTCTCGGGTCATGTTGGGGTATGTTGAATGGACAGGAAACTATGAAGCTGTTTCCAAAGTAGTTCTATGTTGCCTGGGATGATGGGTATGTGTTTTTGTCAAGACCCATAAAACTGTGCACATAAAATCGGTACATCTCGTTGTATATAAGTTACATCTCAAAAGAGCAAATCAGCTCGCTTTGCAATTCCATTGTGCAGCCAGGATAGAGACCACTGATTGAGGCTGACTCACTCATTTTTATGGATGGGAAGAGACTAAGGTCCCGAAAGGGAAGCTGGGCCAGCCAGGTGGACAGGTGCATGGGACTAGACCGAGTAGGGTGTCAGCTGCTCAGAGGGCTGACTACCATTTGGAGCCCCAGGATCAGCTGGGGCTTGCTGGAAATGTGGATTTGAAGTTCCATCCAGACATATTGAATCAGTTCTGTGCTCGGATTAATTTTTTTTTTAATGTATATGGTACAGAGTCTCATTCTGTAAGACAGATTCCTAGTGAAGCTACTGTTTTCAGCTGCCCCAGCACTGGGATTACAGGCATGTGCCACCACGCCTGATCTTGGTGGTTGGCTTAGTGCGCCTGAGGGCAGGGCCTGCATGGCATGTGGTGCTGATCAAGCCCACTCCTGCACTTACCTAAGCAGGCACTTAGTCTGCTGAGTTATCTCACCGGCTCTTGCATTTGGAATCTTGACAAATACTGTGGTAGAAGACTTGGCAAAATTTGGGAAGGGTTTTATGAGAGAACATGGATAGTGGTCAGATCTGTTTCTTTTCCAGGAGTGGTAAGTCACAAATAGAGGGACACTGGACCAGGGTAAAGACCCAGTCACCTTGGGTGGGTCCCCTTTCCTTCCTGAGCTTTAGGTTCCCATCTGTAAGATGGGAACAAGGAAAGGCTGCTTAGCCAACTAATATGTAAAGGGGTCAGGCAGGTAAGAAATCACTATGGAAACCACTGGCAGCTGGGACATACTGTCACAACTCCTGCCCCTTGATCTGTTGGTTTATGTTTCTGGCACACACCGACCTCTCACCCCCATACCCCAGCTCCAACCCAGGCCTGTAGTTCATGCTCAGCAGATCTGGTGGCCTGGCCACAGGTTTCCAGCCATCTGGTTCCCCTCCTGGTTCCTGAAGGCAAGCGACAGCACATAAGGAGGCCCTATCTTATGTACCATGTACAGGAGGGAAGAGCCAGAGCCAGAAACAGGAGTGCCGGCCCACAGCGCACGCTCAGGGATCCTCATGCATTCAGGTACCACGGTGCTTCCCACGGTGCCTCCCATCAATAGTGAGTTTCTAGGATAGCTTGAGCACCTGGAGATTGTTCCAGAAACAGGGAGCGCTTTTGCAATTCCACCTTCCTGTGCAGAGGAAATTCCTGTGCAGGTCCGAGGCAGGCGAGCAGCAGTTCTGAGGTCTGGAAGCTGGGGCTCTCAGGCCATTACCAGGCATGCGACTCAGGGCCGTCCCAGGGCAGAGAAGGCCTGTGGGGGCCAGCAGCATACGGTCTGCCTTGTGCTTCACCTGTGGCCTCTCAGGCTCCCCAACAAGCCATGTGTCTTCTGGACATGTGTGCTCACCCCTTGTCATTCGCTTTCCTCCCTTGAAACACCCTTTCTTTGCATTGTTGATGCCCATGGCAGATGCGGCCTCTGTTCTGGCGTGTGTTTCCACACTCATTCCTAGCTTTAAGCTAACTGGCCTGGCACTTGCTGTGACCCCCGGGACCAGCTGCTATTTCTGGGTCTGCCTGGGGATAGCCCTGCCCAGCTACACTCATTCAGGCACAACGAAGGACCTTCTGGGAATGCATGGCCATTCAGCAAGCACCAAATAAGGCTTAAAGCTTCTCTCTAGTTCCTGTCCCTTGTGTGACCAGGGGACACTGTTCCTATAGCCTTTGCAAGGCCCTGGGGGGATAGCTGGTACTGCATGTCCTCAGGCTGAGCTGTTCTTGGCAGAAAGGATGCCTAATATTCCTCTGAAGCTTAATGTGCCCAAAGTGGAACTTTCTGCTCCCTAAACCCATTCTTTATCTTAGTAAGCGATGCTGTCATCCACTCACGTAAGCCAGAAAGCTCCAGTGTCACCCTTGATTCTTTACCTTGTACATCCAGTCTTGCAGGTTCCCGATGACTCTGATGTAGAAATTCAAACGACCAACCCCCAGTACAAATCCACATTAGCTTCCTGTGGTCACAGAGATACCTGAGCAACACTTTCCCCTTCAAGCTCTGGAGTCCAGGAGCCTGAAATTAGTTCTTCTGGGCCCAAAGCATGGTCTGAGGAGGACACCTTAGGGGGTTTGAGGGCGGAATCCACTCCTCATCTCTCCCAGCTTCTGCTAGCTCCAGGACACCCCTTGGTCTGTGACCACACATTCTGTCCCATAGCTCTGCCGTGGTGGATGTGTGGCCCTTGCTTCTCCAATCTGTGCCGGTTTCCCTCCTGTCATTCTTATGATGGTACATGTGATTGTATTCGGGGTCCACACAGACAACCCAGGGTGTACTAACCAGCCCAAGGCCTTTAATTTCAGTGTACCTTTGAAGTCCTTTCTTGCCTATATAAAGTAATGGTCCAAGGTTCCAGGGATGTACTTTGGGTTGTTATTTAGATCTCTCATTTTCTTAGCAGTCAGCCTCCCTTGTCCTTGAAGCTCCCATTCTCTTGGTCTCCAAAAACCTCCTTCCTCACTGGCCACCCTCCTCCTTCACATGTATTTAGAGACTCCACAGCAGGTATCTGCCATCCACTCAGTGGCCAAGGCTGAGGACCTGCGTGCATCATTCTGGATTCCACTTTGCACTCTCCACCTTGCATCATTCTGCTAGCTCATCCTCCAAACTGTGGGCCGAGTCTTCCATCTTTCGGTCTCTGTGACTCACATCTACCTGCACTGCCACCATATTCATGGTCTGTGGTCCGCACCACCCTCCTTCCCTTACCAGTGAGCCATTCTGCAACCAAAGGAAGAAACTGGAAGCCCAAGAACCTGCTAAGCAGCCTCTCCCCGCTTGCTGTCCCAGCCATAGCTGCAGTGTGCATTTCCATGATGGTTTCCGGCCAATCTCTTAGGTCAAGTGCACGAGTTCCCAAGTACGCGGGAGTGTGACTTTTGCTTTCTATGCCTGGGATTTCCTGATAATACAGTGTATAAGACCAGAAAGTGTGTCAAGGCACGAGCCTGGGCAGCCTGGCGAGATGCCTTGGGCAGGCGTCACCTGATGGAGGCAACTGTGGCCAGTGGGGGAGGAGCAGGAGTCAGTGTGTAACTTCCTCCCCTCATAGAGAAGCAGGTCAGAAATTCCAAGAGGTGTTCCATGTCCTTCTTTGAAGGTCCCAGTGGGAGCAGCTCTGGTTTCTTCTGGGGTGTAGCTCAGAAATGCATTCTCATACTAGATTTTCCTGTTTCTATTTTACCCTCCTTCCTCCATCTCAATTGGCTCAGCATTTCCAAAGGATGTGACCCAACCTGGAACTTCAGAGGTGCATTTTAACCTTACCCACAGGAGGTGAGCTGTGAGGATAGAGAAAATATTAAATTCAACAAGACTGCATTTCTAATGTCGCCCTCTATTATATTTGCATGCGGTTGTAAGGTGCCTCACAGATACCTTCAAGGTCCACCAACTTTCCTGTGGTCTTTACAGCCTTCCTTGGTGTCGCTGTCCATGGTTCTGAAAGCTCCCGTGGTTCCAAGATGAGCCCCTTTCTCCTACTTTGGTTTGCCCTTTGTGTAGTGTTTCCAAGGATTCACATTTTCTGTTATTTAATTTTTTAATGGAAGGTCTAAAAACGGTTGCATAGGAAATAGAATTAGACTTCTCACTTCCTAATTCTCACTTTTGGTCCTTTTAGCAATTCTATCAGCTTTCCATGATTAGCATTTTCTGCCTGGGAAGTTAGGGAGTGTTGAGGTCTTCACTGTCTACACCCTGCTGGCAAGTAGCGGTGCATCTGGAGGAGGGGCTGAGGCCCAGATGCGGGAGGCTGTGCATTCTTGTTCAACATGAAGCATGGCTGATTTCATTCATGTGTTTTAATAAAACACCGAATACTCTTGCCACTTCATTGCCGGGCCTAGAAGCCTCTGAGTTATTTTCAACTCACTCTGTGCCACAGCCTTTGAATCACCAAGGTTAGCACAAAAGTGTGTTCATCCGCTTCTTTCCTCCTCCTCCACTTCCACCACCACCCCATCACCATCATGGCCTTGTACCTTTATCTCTGAATCACAGCGCCAACTTCTACTGGGCCTCTCTCCCTACCTATTGTACCTGCTAATTGGTCCCTGACACAGGTTGGAGGTTTCTCACCATGCTTAAGTGTCAGGTCAAAGCTCCTTAGTGTGACCTCCTGCCAGCCAGCCATGCCTGGTCCCTCCCCCATGCCTTCGCGTGTGCTGCCCCTCCCCCTCCCTTCCTGCCTCTACTCGGCCAAGTCCTCCTCAGTCCCCTGTGTCAGTCCCAATGACTCCTCTTCTCTGGAGCCTTTGCGGGCCTCTTAGACTCCCACTGGTCCACAGTCCTGTTCCATCAAGTTCTCCCGCCTCCTTTCTCAGCTCTGGGCAGGATTACAGCAGCCTCACATTTCTAGCCCAGGCTTTTCACACAAATCAAATGAAAGACAAATGCTCAATAAAAAATTTCTAGATGCACAGTTGGTTGGTAGCTGAACTTTCCTCGTGGGTCACCCTCTTCCGGTCTAGTCACCAACTGCCCTGGGACCTTCTCTCCAGCCTCACTGGTACTCACTGAAACTTTGAGGACCACATAGCAGCTGTCACTTGTCTCTGATCGTCCTCCTTCCAAATGCCTGAACCCGTGTTTGCACCATCTCCCAGCCCAGTGTGGGTTTCTCTCATTAGCTATGGGGATCCTAGTTAATTTTCAATTTTCATAGACTCATTAATTCAAGAGCTTTGTTGTGTTTTTATGCAGGAGTCTGACCAGAGAAGGTAAGATACCTGTGCAATACAACAAAGATACCCAGAGGCTGAAATATCCTGAGTGCCCAGGCAGGGACTGGGGTGCTGTGCTTCTCTTGGCAGCCAGGGACTCACATCTCCTAGAATTTGTCCAAAACTCAGCCTGCCTAAAAATGCTCCATGAATCATGTTCAAAATTAGGAAATTAAGCAAATATTTACTTCATCCACATAGAAGGAGGAAAATCTCTCCAAGTTGGAAACGAGCCCTGACATCTGCAAATGCAGGACTTGTTCAGTCAGACTTGCTCCGCTCTGAGCCAGAAACCGTTTGCCCCTGGGTCAGAGGAACCACTGCTAATAGCGGGAGACACACAGACCTTGGGGTCCCGTGGTGTCAGGGCAGGGTGGCAGCCCAAGGACTATGGTGAGTACAGGAGGTTGGAATGGAGGGAGAAGGAAGCGTCGCTGCTGCGGAGTGCAGCACTCCAAGGGTGGGAGGAGGGGAGCTGCATCACAGAGGGAAGGGGATGAGGTGGCCCAGCAGCACACGGTACAGAGGAAGGCGTGGCCTATGAGGTAGGGGCTTTCAGTATGGGTGGAGGGGACACTCTGGGCACAGGTATCAGGAGGAGAATTTTGAATGGAGGATATTTCTGCAGAGGGCAGGTTCTAGGTGTAATGGGTGGGGTACGATGGTGTGTGTGTGTGTGTGTGTGTGTGTGTGTGGCCTAGGAGGTCACGCAGAGCCAGAAGCAGCTGGCAGCAGTGTGAATACTGTAAAGGATGAGCAGTAAGAGCTTAACAGGAGAAAAAGGGCAAGACTCATGGCAGAAGCCTGCTGACCAGAAAGTACAAGATCACCCAAGCATCTTCCTACCCATAATCCCCTCAGTGTCCTGACCAAAGCTCAGCATACAAAAAGACCCTGTTTGTTTCAACTGGTTAGACACCAGGGGTCTCTCAGCACGTACAGTGTCTTCATCCTGGGGTACTTGCTTTTGGAATACAGAGTGATTCATTTTCAGGTATGTCTGAGAAATCCAGGGAACAGCGTGACCCCAGGAGGGGCAGCAAGTACTCAGGTGACACTGCTGATGGAATTGGAAAGGTCCACAGAGAGCTGCAGACTGAAGGCCAGGCTGATGGATTCCCAGAAATGGGCCAGGGAGGAGGTGGTGTCGAGCAGGCAGCACGGAGGTCCACTCGGCACAGCACACAGCTGGGATGAGCTTTGCAGAACTGCAAGCTCATGCTCCGGTGGTGCCCGCAAGGCAAGGCGCATGGGTGGAGAAGGCCAGGGCAAAGTGGAACTTTGGGTTTCTGTTTTTGTTTTGTTTTGTTTTGTTTGTCTTTTTGAGACAGGGTCTCGCTATGCAGTTGAGGCTGGCCTTGAGCTCACGTTTGTAGCCTAGGCTGGTCTCGAACTCGCACCGATCCTCCTGCCTCAGCCTCCCGAGTGCTGGGATTACAGGCATGCGCCACCTCGCCCAGCTTGCAAAGTGAAATTTTGGAGCCTGGATGGGTGAGTAGAGCAAGGGCAGCGCATAGCTAACAGGCCTGAGCCAAATGGTGGGTAGGCCAAAGGAGGTCTGGCGCATGGGCCTCTCTTGAGACCTCTGAAAGTAGCAACCCCTTTGTCTGACTCAGCATGTGTGTATGACACAGGCCTTGAAAGCCGAGCCCAGCTGAAGAAGCAGTAGAATTCCTTGATTACACAGGAGAGGGTCTGCCAAACACCACAGGGTCACAGATGTTTCTGGGTGGAGTATTGCTCACCTTTTGGTTACAGGAAGTGAAGCATTGATTATAGAATCGACACGTATTTTGCTTGCTAGAGGACCTCAATTCTCTCTTCAGTGGCCCTCACCCTGAGATCCCCTCCTCCCCAAGTTCCTCCAGGCCGGTCTTGCTTTGGGTACACACTGTCATCCCCTGGCCCATGACAACCTTCCAACCCACATTTCGGAACTGCCTTAGCCCTGCCTGGTTCTTGCAGGTCCTGGTCCCTCAGGGCTCACACCCCCCACTCCTCACTGTCCCCTAATCCCCTTTCATCCCCCTCTGCTGAGCTGGGCAGAGGAGGGGCCCAAGCCCTCCCAGTTTCCATTGTCTGTGCTCCTTGAAACGTTTAAAGGGATTAGGGGCTGGGGCCGAGGCTAGGGGCCTTCAGGGATGCGTGCTCAGTGGGCAAGAAGATGAGATTCCTCCTTCTTCCATCTCCCTTGTCCAGAGGGTTGGCAAGTACTAGATAGATGGCGTGGATAAAGGGGCAGCCAATTAATTCCAATTTAAACCCAATTTGGTCTCCTGGATAATGAGAACAGCAGGCGTGTTTTCCTAGTGGATTATCTCTCCCAGGCAGTTGTTTGTCCTCACTCTTTCTAATTCTGGGTCTTCCTGGATCTCTCTCTGCCCAGGCAGGGGAGGCAGAGCTGGAGGGCCAGGACACAGGACTGGAGGTGGAGAGTGCTGGGCAGAGAAGCAGACAGAAGCAGTGGCCACAGAGGCTCATGCTTGCCCCACAGAGCCCTGTCCTGTGCCTCAGTTTCCCTGGCCTTGTCAGTGAACATTTTGTATTCTGACTTCCATTCTTGATGATAGACTTAGAAGGTGAAGCTATAAGGGCTCAGAGGACAGAGGGAGCTGTGGCCGCTGCTGTGTGGCCCTGGGTGTGTCACTGGTCTCTGTGTCCTTCTTGACCTACCATTTTCTTACCTGTGATATAGGAGCATTGGCAATGGTCAGCATCATAGAAGGACTAGTCAATAGTGTCATCCCACGGACCTGGCACGAACCCTCTCTCACCAGGCCTCCACTAGACCCCTCTCCACCACCTTCTCTGCCAAGTCTCTTACATGCACAGCTGGAAGGAGAATGCGTTCACCATGGCTCACGATTTCTGAGGTTTCAGGAGACCATAGCTCCAAGGAGGACACCTCATGGTGGGAAAGAGCTGCTCAACACAGGGCAACCGGGAAGCAAAGAAAGCAGATGTGGATAGAGACAGGAGGAGCTTGGGGACAAGATGACACCTTTCCAGGGCGGGAGCCAGTGACTGGCGTCCTCCAGCCAGGACCCACCACCCAACCGCACAATCACCACAGAGCCCCTCAGTGGATTTATCTGTTAATGAGGTCAACCTCTCCGTGACCCAGTCACCTTTCTAAGTCCCACTCTGGAACAACGTTGCTTTGTGGTTCAAGCCCTCAATACACAATTTGGGGAGAAACACTTCCTATTTAAACTGTAACAGGGACACACTAGCCAAAAACCACAGTCAGAGAACAGGCCTCATGTTAACCCTACAGTGGCCCATTAGGTTCTCAGGGGTCCTCAGATATGATCCTATGATGCCAGAGCCCTCTTGGGAGAAACAAGATCCCCCAGGAACTGCAGAATGCACATGACTGAGTGCAGCTGATACACCAGCTAGTCTCTCCATGTGCCCTTGGCAATTTGGCCAAATAGTTTCTAGTCTGTTTTCAAGTCCTGGTGCCTTCATCCCTCAGTTGACAAGGCAGTTCTCTGATCTCCCCAGGATGAGGGTTCATCCGGCAGCTTGTAAGCCGCAGTGGCCTTTGTGGGTCTTTGCCTCTGACCTATTAACTAGCGGTATCTCAAGGAGCTGGAATAAGTCTGGCTGGAGAGCACTGAGGTCCCCTCAGCATTTATTCCCGTTGGCAGGTAAAGACACTGAGGCTCAAAGAAAGGGAGAATGATCACTGCTAAAGGCCACCTTGTTCTCTGGAGGCAGAGAGCTCAGGAATCCCAGCCCTGACTCCAGCTTAGCCTGGATTCCAGCCCATATTTTGTACATGAGGCATCGCAGGCACCCAGCTCCAGCCCCGGATGCTGGGCTGTGGCTCATTTGCCCATGTTGGAGCTCTGTTCACAGGGGTCAGGGCTGATCCCACAGCACAGAGCCCATTCAACCTGCCTGCCACCCCGTCCCTCCATGCACCCAGGACTCGTGCATTAGCCACTACCTGCAGCCTCACAAATCCTCCCAGGGACATCTAGGTAATTAGGAGATTCTTCATTTACCGATGACACTTCTCATTATCCAGAATGAAGGCAGACTTGCTCCCTCCCCACCACCCAGCCAGGACTGTTCTTCCTGTCAGATAGAATGGATGAGCCAGGGCAGGAACCGCCCTCCCCACAGACCCTGGGATGGCTGCCCTTGCCCACTAGGGGCTGAAACCCCTCTACATTGGCTCTCCTCCTCCTCCAAGGACTGGACAGATGCCTGGCAGCCCATAGTTATGACTTCCTGTTAATACCCTTCCTCTTACATAGAGGCTCTGAGAGATCAGTCAACTTTCCCAAGGTCACTAAATTTCTTGTCACACACACACACACACACACACACACACAGAGGATCAAACAAATACAAAAGGAAAGCCAACGCTCCTTGATTCAGGAGCAGCTGACTTACCCTCAGAGACATGCTCTTCCCCAGAGGCCTCTGCACTAGTCAAATGGCCAGCTTGGCACTGTCTCTACTCTCCTCAGGATGAGGGCTCCAAAGCTACGGTGGTTCACATGGACACTCCTCAGGCAGCCCGCTGTGCAGTCTGGGTCTCTACTGCTGGTCTGTGAGCTAGAGGCACCCTGAGACAGCTGGCATAAGCTTGTGGGGCTGGAGAGCCCTGAAGGCCCTTGGCCATGCCCAGCCTACTGGTGGCACCGTACTGTGCCCAAGTAGGTGGCTTCTTTGAGCCAGTCTGAGCTTCTTCAGCCTCCCTCAAGGCCCCTGACTACACTATCGGAGAGTCCTAAATCTGAGGAGTGATGAGAGGACCCTCACCTGCCAAAACCTCTGCAAGGCTGGAAAGATGAGGCTTTTGTCTGAAAGGCTTTGAGTTCTAAGAGAATTGCATTAAACGCAGGGTACTTTGTTTATACACACAGCAATAAATAAATAAATAAATATATATATATATATATATATATATATATATATATGCACACACACACACACACAGACGCATGCAGAGACTTTGTGATATTTGTGTGAACTTAACACCCAGCATGAAATCTTAAAACTGACAAGTGAAATTTAGTTAGCAGGATGTCCCTGATTCCCAATTTATTGCTCCACCAGGAACTCTTGCAGGCGGCAGTGAGAGAGTCCGAGACCCAGGCAGTGGCTGAATTATGAGCCACAATTTATAAACCATTACGTGCTATGGATTCTAACCATACTTATTGCAATCTGACCACTTGGGTTTCAAAACTTGGCTTTGTATGTGGGGAGGAGTCAGGGATGTAAAAATGTGGTTTAGAACCAAGCTTTTCCCAAGGCTGCCTCAGGGGTGTGGATCTGAGGATGGCTTGACAGCCACCTGTGACCCGCCCTGCACCTGCTCTGGGGCTCCTAGCAGTGCCACCCAAGAAGCACAGTCCATTTTGTTGCAGGAGACAGAGGTAAGGACTTTACTCTGTTGCATCTAGATTTGTAGGTGGAATGGGAAAAAAAGATCATGTCTTTGTTGTAGGAATAAAAAAAGACTTCGTTCTATTTTTATAGGTAGGCTATAAAAGAAGGGTGAAGAAACCTCCCACTTACTCAAGCCTCGCTCTGGCACCAGGTGCCACGTGGAGGTGCTGTGCTCATAACAACCCTGGGATGCAGCCTGTTCTCTCTCGGGCAGCTGGACATTGAGGCCCAGAAAGATGGCACTGACTGATCTCCAGGAGCAGCAGATCACACTGTGACTGGTATAGGCTTTGGGGCCAGAAAGACTGAGGCACCAAGTGCTGGCCAAATAGCCTAACAAATTAAATAGTGCCTGCAAGCAGGCACAGGGGGCAGGGGTTTGATCCCCAGGCCTGCTATGCCAGCCCCGTCGCCAGGTCACGCTGAGAGGGCAATTGAGACTGGTTGTGGTGTGTGCCTGCAATCCCAGCCCTTAGGAGGCTTAAACAGGTGGATCACTGAGTCCAACCCAGTAGTGAGACCCTGAATATTGGGAAAGCAATTATTTCTCTCTGTGCCTCAGTTTCCCCAACTAGGGATTAAGAAGCAATCTGAGGGCCCTACTGTCAGGCAGGGGAATGGATGGTCACTGTTGGATAGGCCAAGCATGGTTGGTAAACCAGGAGGGCAAATCAGAGCAGGAGCACAGGGTCCCCAAGCTCCAGCACTCCCACCCCATCAAACTACTTGTCCAGCTGAGAGACTTCCTGGGGTCAGGAGGCACCCCAGCGAGCTTGCCTTTCTCGTTTGAGCCTTCCTTCCTTTATGGTCATTACTTAAGCAGCTTGACACTTTCCAGGTGTGTATATGGTGTGTGTGTGTGTGTGTGTGTGTGTGTAGGAATGGGTGAGGGCCTTAGCTTGCCTCCCCAGACTCTGCAGAATCCCGTAAGACCTGGGGTCTGTAATCCCCAGCTCGGCCCTGACCACTGTGCTATCAAGTGATATGGGGCGTTCAGCTACAATTGCGCAGGTTTCTTCACTGCGGACCTTCTCAGAGCCTTTACCATGCCCTGAGGTGTCTCAGGGCTCCTTGTGCAGAGTGCACACATTTCCTGAATTACTGGTCAGAGAAGCCTTTTGCCAGGAGGCGCCTCTGAAACGAGCAGGATGGGGAGACTGTTCAGGTAGATGCCCTATTTCTTGGGCACCAAAGGATGACCTCTGCTTCCTACAACACTCCCTTCTGGCCTTGGAAGGCCCAGCTAAACTCTCCTGACTTGAGGGCCATCTCATGGATGCCTTTGTGCCAGCTGGAGAAGAGGACAGAGGCTGTAGGCAGAGAAGAGAGAGGCAGCATCACGTGGCAGCCTGAAGCTCAGTGTCCTGCGAGCAGCAGGAAGGGACCAGGACGCCTTTGGCAAGTGCCTTCCCCTCCCCAGGCCTCAGTTCGCACATCTGTGAGGCTGATGGCTTTGAGGGGTAAGAGGAGCCAGGCTCCACTCTGGGTCCTTCTGGGACACTGGAGGCCTTCATCAAGTGGCGATGAGGAGGGCAGGTCGCAGGGTTAGAGTTCTGTGGCTGTGACAAATTCCTGAGATGGACAGTCTATAAGGAATAAAGGTTTATTTTGGCTCATGTTTTAGAGATTTCAGTCCATAGCTGGCTCTGTAGCTTTGGGCCTGGAGTGAGGAAACGCCACCGCAGGAATGTGTGGCAAAGTGAGTGCGTGTTGGGATCCCACCATCACCTTCAAGGGCAGCCCTCATGCCCTAACTTGGTCAGGGATTGAGCGGGGGAAAAAAGGAGTAGGGGCTCTTGGCCAGCCATCTAATCAGGGGCAGCCCCAGCCAACTGTCAAGAGGTGACCAAGACACTGGCTCCCAGGATTGTCCCAGCTGGCAATCAGTTCCTGTGTCTTGGCCTCCCTGACCTAGGGTGTGGACCTCTGACAGGTGGGGCCCCATATGGTCACTGTCTTAGGAAGGGTGAAATGAGGTCAGGGCAGCCAAGAATTCCTGAGTCCACAGTGTGGCGGGCAGGTGATCTTCTGCCTTCCTGGTTTTGCTGAGAGCCATGGTAGGGGGTCTGTCCGATGTGCCCAGGGCCCAAGCTATTGTCACAGGCCCTGCATTCCCTCCCAAGGGCCTGGCTATGAGAGTGCGTCTGAGCTGAGCTGTGGAATCTCCACGGCTGTGGAGGTCAGTATGGGCGGCTGACTACAGAGGCTCATAGGCCCAGAGGAGGAGCAGCAATTAGCTGCTATGGTGACAGCTGAGACAGGGCTGCTAAATGGGCCCATTAGAGGGCATTAGTGAACTGACTTGGGGGGGGGGGCAGGGAGCGGGGCAGGGGGCGGGGCAGGGGCGGGGGAGGGGGCGGGGCAGGGGCGGGGCAGGGGCGGGGCAGGAGCTGAGACACGTCCTCCTTGTCCTTGCAGGCTGGCTGCTGAGGCTGGGCCTGGGCCTGGGGCCTGGGGCCTGGGGAGGTTAACCCAGCTCTTGTCAGGCAGGCCTCAAGGTAAAAGCTGCTATAAAAAGGGGTGCTCTTCTGCTGTCCCCACAACCTTCTATGGAGTGTCCATCAGTGGTCACTCTGAGTCCACTTGCAAAGTGACGCCTGCCCAGCCGGCAGATAATGGCTTTAATGGGGTCTTGCGCAGACAGCACTTAACCCGCTTCCCAGAGTCCCGTCCGGCCATTAGCTCATTAGCTCAGGCCTCTGAGGGCCGATTCTCAGGTGGGGGAGGGGAGGGGAGGGGAGGGGAGGGGAGGGGACCAAGAAGCGATATGTTAAAGGTTAACTAGGGAGCTAATGTGAATAGAATTACACCAATTTCTTTATTCATAAACCAACCTGTCTCAGCCTTGCCCTGGAGATTTTAAAGGCATTTGATGATAAGGCTGGATTGTAATGACCATTGTCACCCCAATGGTAGGTGGTATGGGCAGGTGCCTGTTTTATCTTCTTCTCCTTCTCCTCCTCCTCCTCCTCCTCCTCGCCCTCCTTCCTCCTCCTCCTCCTCCTTCTCTTTTCTTTTTTCTTCTTCCTCTTCCTCTCTTCCTCTCCTGCTCCTTCTCCTCCTTCTCCTCCTTCTTCCT
>PVJA010009014.1:0-53336 GCA_004027025.1 Myocastor coypus
TTTGCAAAGCCCTATCCCATGGTCTTGTTGGTTGTTGTCCACACAGCCTCTCTCTCTCTCTGGGTGATTGTGCTGCTTGGCAAACCCATGTGCTTGGCATTTCTAAATTCCTGGAGTCTTCTCTGTACCTATCACTTTATTCCCACAGCTCCACACAGACTCCTGCCAGGGCCTCAATGAATAGCTTACCAGGTCATTGTGGTTTAGACTAAGAAAGTCCTGCAAAGGACTGATGTACTTGAGATTTCTTCCACCTTCCCAATACGTCTTGTATGCTTAATATCAGTCTCTTCCTGTCAGAACATCAGTAAATGAGTTGATTTACTGTTGCCTGGACAAAATACCTGACATCTATAATTTAAAGTAGGAAATGTTAATATGGTTCATGTTTTTAGTAAATTTAGCTTATGGTTGTCTGGGTCCCAGGTAGAAGTAGGGTGGTGGATGGTCATACTACAAATATGCTGCTCAGTCCATGGAAGTCAGAAGGCAGAGTAGGAGGAGAGATGCAAAGCAAAGAAGAATATATCCTTCCAGGTCAAGTCCACAGTGACAGCCCTATTTTGACCAGGCCCCACTTCCCATCAGCATGATCAGCTCCAAATTCTTTAGTGGACTGGTCCCCTACAATTCAATCACCCTTGAAAAATTACTCTTGAAAACATAGACTTAGATCTAAAGCATAAAAATAGGTAATTATTTTTCTCAGAGTGCAAAGTATGTGGCCTCTGCTTCAATGCAAATGGAATTCTAGTTCTCATCTGAAACTTTCTCCACTTGGCCTTTGCTGCCCACAATCCCATCAGTTTTCTGGTATGCTGATTACTTCTGAAAATCATTCATCAATGGCTGTTTCCAGAATTCTAGGAATTCTGTAGCCCACATGTAAAAGGTCGCTCATCATTGAGATTCAAAGGAGAAGTTTGAACCTCCTGGTTTGGTAGAGTCATCCCAATCACCTCACATTTCTACCAATAATTTTTGTATTAGTCACCTTTAGTTTCAGTGCGTTAAGTCTACAGTCAGCTTGATCTGAGGAAGAAGTACAATAGCAAGGTGTGGTATAGCAATACTACTAGGTACATGGTGACTAGAAAGCAGGTCAGAGCAACAGTCCCAAACAGAAAAAGAAAATGGACCTCCAACGTCACCCCTCCATGATACACCAGATATACACCCAAGTCTGCTATACCCATCCTAAATCAAGTTGGCAATTAAGATTCACTGTTCCAGTTTCCAATGCTAATTTTCAGGGACGTTATTGTTTAAGAAAACCATGGATTTTCTTATGGTTTTCCTAAAATGTCTCCAAAGGTCTCATGTGTTCAGAGAAGGGTCTTTTGGTAGGTAACTAGGTTGTGTGATTGGAAATTTTATAGACGGAACAGTACATTGATGAGTTTGCAGCTAAATGGGGCCTTAGGGAGTCAGTCCCAGATAGAGGTGGGTCACGACGATGTGGCTTTGAGGTGTATATCTATTCTTGTACTTGCTTTCTCTCTGAGCTTCCTGGCAATATGATCTGATCAGATTTCCTCACTTATGCTCTTTCTCCATGAGATTTGTTTCTTGCAGTCAGCAGACCATACCTTGACACTGCTGCAAATCATGAACTGAAATAAACTTTCTCTCCTTAAATTATGAATATTACTTATGTTTTCCTAGCAATGAAAAGCTAACACCATCTATGATGCAAAGTACTAGAAAATTAAGATTGTATCATTCCATGAAACCACACTAGGCAAGAAAAATAATAGGTGTAGGTGCTGGTTTAAACAAGGTATCACCACTAAGTTCTGAGTGGATTAAGTGTTTGTGAAAAGTGTTATAAGTTGTTGGAAGATACTGTGGTGTGCTATGGTTGGAAGTGAGTTTCAGAGGATACTCTGACATTTAGTTAATTATGTGATCAACACTCCACTTAATGTTAACAAAAAGGAAATCTACAGAAAGACAAGACTCAGAAGAGTGAATTCAGAACTTCTGAGAAATTTCAGCTTGAGGTAATAGGAAAATAAAATTTCTAACATAACCTATTGTGAATATTTCCAATGAAGCGATACAGGACTTAAATTCAATCTTTATCTTCGAAGGCATGTTCTTAACATAGCCATCCCCAATCACAGCCACTACCTCCAGTCTTGGCTTTAATATAATAACACCATTAGTGGTCATTGTGTAATTTCTGTCAGCAAATTTTGCTGACCAACAACAACAAAAAAAAGTCAAAGTGAAAAAAGTTAAGGAATTCAGAAATTTGGCTGCTTTACTACATAAACAATGATTTGCTAATATTCTGGAACAATGGAAACTTCATGTGGAGAAAAAAGGAATCATTCTTCATTTAAGATTATTTTACTAGACTTCATTTCTAGGTCCAGAGACTCCAAATTAAAGGAGAGCTTCTTGATGGAGATACTTAGGTTCATTGTCTAATTGATCCTGTGTATATATAAGTGCACAGGCAAAAGTTCTACAAAATGCTATACATGGTTTCAAAGTCAATCCTAAGAGGATTTGACTGACCTTGTCAGACACAAACGTTGCATGTTTTGTTATATAGGTCATGCTTTAACTTGGCCTTAACCACCCAGCAAAAGTTTAACCATGAAGCATAAAAAAGTAACCAGATAAGCATGCTGAGCTGTAAAAGGCTCAAGTCAACAGCTTCCGATAATGCCAGTTCTGCTAATAACCCACCACTATTATGGAACATTGGACTATACATACAACTACTTTGCCTTCATTCAGTGAAAAGAAATATTTGTACCAATATTGTTGAGAAAAGATATCGTGTACTCCGATCAACTACAATGAAGACAACAATATGCATTGTATTGATTATTATGGCTGGCCTCCTGATGTATTTTGAAACTGTATCATTGCTATTTCTTTCTCATTAAAATTAATAAAATAAACATGAAACAATACAAACAAATAAGCAGACAAAAACAAAAGAGAGCTTGGGCTACTGAAACTTCCTGGTACTGTCCTTGGTGCTGAACTCCAATTCCTTTCAAATTCTAGCTTACTGTTTTGCTCCTGATCTTTCTATAGACAAAAGTACAAGCAATGTAGTGTGTTATGCTCACTGAAATACATTAGTCTTTCAAAAGTATTTTTAGATATGACAGCACGTGGGTGTGGTGGGCATTCTAGCATCACGTTTGACTCACTGCTAGCTGCTTCTTCAGTCCTACCTGCCTTACATAATCTGGTTGTTTACTCTAATGCACCTTCGTATATTGCTGTAACTATTCTGTTCGGTAAAACAATAGACTCACTTCCACTCACTCACAAATGTATTTGAGAGTTCAAAGTGCTCAGAAATAAGAGAAATAATTATTCTTTTACTAATAATGATACTTCCCTGTAGCCACTTTTCCCTTGAGCTGGCGACTATGAAATGACTGCTTCATGAAAACTGTCCAATGCCAATTGTTGTCTAGTAGCTTACTTCACAAACACACACACACACACACACACACACACGCACACACACACACACACACCATGCCAGGCTGTGGCACCACCAAGCCACACAAAAAACATCCTCATCTCTCCTTCTTACTTAGCACATCTCCCATTATAAAGGAACTTAGCTAACATGCCACTTTAGAACAATTAATTAGCATCCTTATTGTAGATCATGTTGTTTTTTGCATATATTAATTTTAAATTAATAATAATTTTTTACATATATAATTTTAAAATAATAATTTCACTGAGACTATTACTGTTCCTCTCTCATTCCTTTTGTAATTTGATGAAGTACCTGTGAGAAACAGGCTAAGTGACAAACTCAAGATTGTAATTTGTAAGACATGGTGCCAGAATATGACCTCAGACAATTTGGCTCCAGTACCCAAAGTGCTTCAAGAAAAATTGTTCATGGTTTCCATATTTAAAAGAAAGTCTGAATTATAATTCTTATATTTCTTCTGTTTTGAAACTTTTGTCATTCCAAGAAGAAATACTTCTTTTATTTTGTTTTATTTAAACTTGATTCCTTTTTCTAAATTGACATTTAAATTTTGTATAGAATGCAATCTATGAGTATTTTCCTTTGTGACATAGCAGAAATATTTACTCCACTGTGATAAGTCAATATTTATATTAAATTATAACGCTTTAGTTTTCTCTTTCATGTTTTAATACAATAGAATTTATTCATTTTAAGGTAAATACATTTTATATTTTCCCAAATATTTTAATGTAATACAAGTATATATTAATACAAATTATTAAAAGTACTTTTCTTTCCTCTATGAAAAAAGGAAAACAAATTTTATAGCATGGTAATAGAGAGTAACAGTGGTTAACCCACTGCATTTCATAATCTTAAAAGAATGGCCAAACTATTGGCAGGAGTACAAGTCACAGACAAAAAAGAAGCTTCCAATTAAAACAAGAAACTGATAATAGCACAAACCTTTATTTTCTGTGAACTAAGAAATTAGTAATGTAAGGAAACTGTATAACCACTGTGAAAACCAGTGTGAAAGTTTCTCAAAAAAAAAAAAAACTAATAATAGAGGTTGAATTAGACTCAGTTACTTCCTATCTAGGTATCTTCCAAAAGAGTGAAGCCATCATAGTACAGGGACACATGATTGTCCATGTTTATAGCAGCAAAATTTACGATAGCTACAAGATAGCTATCAACAGATCAGTGAGGAGACAAAACACAGGATTTATACACAAAAGATACTGCTCTGCCATGAAGAAAGATAATCCAGAGGTCTTCAGAGGTAAATGGATGCAATATAAGAATGTAATTACAAGTGTAATAATTCAGCAACACAAGTTTAAATGTTGTATGCTTTCTCTTATATAGGAAACTCAGAAATGCACATAGAGAGCAAAGTAGAAAGTAAAGAAATAAAAAGTAGAGAACTTCAAATAATTATCTAAATACTGTTTCATTGTTTCAAGACATTTTTATACATGCTAATTTATTGCATTTATACTTAATTTATGTATACATAGCTTGCTAAAGAAATAAATATAGCCGAGCGTGGTGGCTCACACCTGTAATCCCAGCACTCGGGAGGCTGAGGCAGGAGGATTGGTGCGAGTTCGAGACCAGCCTGGGCTACAAAAGTGAGCTCAGGACCAGCGTCAACTGCATAGCGAGACCCTGTCTCAAAAAGGCAAAAAAAAAAAAAAAAAAAAAAAGAAATAAACATAATATGTTGAAGTACAATTTATATATGATAATGATTCATTTAGAAATTATTTGCTTAATTATCTAGTTTTCAATTTTTATTCTGAATTTTTCATGTAGCATTTTATTCAGAATATAACTTAGCATCTCTACCTGCAAATTAATTTACTGAAATCAGTCTAATACCTAAAGAGAATTATTTAATGGACCTTATAATATTCTTTCTTATTGGCCTAAAAAAGCTAATATAAATTATTCATATTTTTCTATATTTCAATAAATATTTTCAGACAATAATTAATGATATATTCTATCAAATTAACTAAAAATTAGTAACTCCTTCTCTAAAATGGTACATATCTTTTGAGCTTTCTTAACATGAACAGAATGCAATTAAATTTTCTTGGTGACAACTTAGAGAAATATGGTAGCTCTTAATTGTTATGAATATAACTTTTCTTGTCCTTTTTCTTATGATATCAGCCATTATTACCATACTTGCCTATAACAGTTAATTATATCCATAGAATGCTTCTTTTATTATATTTCTGTGAACCTAGAAACTCCATAATGAAGTTGGTTATCAATGTATGACAAGTTATAACTGAAGTAATATGAGTGAGAACCACGGCGGTCTCCGAAGAAAGCACCAAGAATTTAGTCCATAGAATTGGAGGTCACTGTTTTAACTGTAACAACAGATTTAGCATTTTATTTTAAACTTTCCATTGTGTTTAGGTAACCTAGTCTAGCATATGATCAAATCACATTCTCATTTTACAGTAGTATCAGATATTGTAGTATTAACTATAGCAATAATGCTTACAGGTGCTTAGTACATGTCTGAACATGTACTAAATATGTCATGTGGAGTATGACACTTTCAGTTGGCATAGTGTTCTGAAATAGGCATCGTTGTCTCCATTCATAGATTGCACACAGTTCATAGTGATCAATCATCTTATGTTAGACCAGTTAGAAATTAACAGAAGCAGAATTGAAAGCCATTATAATAACAGTTTAGTAGAAGGGAGAGGTTTATTAGGGAAGGAAAAGAGTGTCACTGGATAATAATGTAACTATAGATCCATCCAGCTTTTCTAGGTCTTTCAATGCTATCTGCCTAGCTATCTTTCTGAAAGAGTTAAAGCCATCACATTAGAGTTATACATGTATATTCATGTTTACAGTAGCAGAATTAATAATTAAATCTTAGAAGCAGCCCATATGCACATTGACATGTGAGTCGATAAAAAACATGTAGTATTTATACTCTGTGAAGTACTCCTCTGCCACAAAGAAGGCAAAACCTCAACCATTTGTAGGAAAACGAATGCACTTGAACTATAACATTAAGTGAAGTACATCAAATACACAAACTTAAATATTTCAGTTTTTCTTACGTGATAAACTCAAAATACCAGTACACAACTCATATAAGAGGAAAATAAAAGGCATCTAATGTGAATTAGGAAGATGAATCTTTTCCAAAAAGGAAATTGGCCACGAGAGGGGTGGAGGCACAATAAAAAAGAATTAAGTGTTATGTACATGTACCACTTCCCCAGGATGTATGTAAACATTGTGCACTATAAATATGTACTAATAAAAATGGAAACTGAAAAAAAATCCTCAAGTCTAGATGCTAGGAAAAAGTCCACATCTCAAAATGGAAATGAAACCAAAGTTCTAAAAAGGCTGAACTCAGCTCTTCCCAAAGAGCAATAGCTGCCCTGAATGGGATCTCCAATCTGAACACTATAAGGAATCTTCACATTGATTTCCATAGTGGTTGTACCGCGTGCACTCCCACCTACAGTGGGGAAGTGTTCCTCTTTATCTACAGTTCCTGTAGCATTTTGTTACTGGCTGATTTTTGATGTTAGCCATTGTTTCTGGGGTGAGATGGAATCTAATTGTTGTTTTATTTACATTTCTTGAATGACAATGATGTTGAACATTGTTTCATATATTTACTTGTAATTTGTATTTCTTTCTCTAAGCAGTGTATATTCACCTCAGATACCGATTTTTGGAATGAGTCTTTGAATTGGGGATGTGATTTTTAAAAATTATTTATATGTTCTAGAGAGAAGGCCTTTGTCAGAGAGACAGTTGACTACAATTTTTTTTCAAATTTCTAGATTTTTTTCTACTCTTTTTTAAATTTGCGTTGAAGTACAGAAACTTTTTTTTTTTTTTTTAAAGATGAGATCCCAATTGTTGATTGTTTGAAGTATTTGAAGTATTTCCTGTGCAGTGTGGTTTTTGTTCATGAATTCTCTACCTAACCTTATATCTTTAAATTTTCTACTTACATTTTCTTTCAGACGATTTAGTGTTTCTATTTTACTATTTAAATCTTTGATCCATTTTGACTATGGTTTTATGCATGGTAAAAGGCATGGCCCTAGTTTTAGTCTTTGGCATGTGGAAAGCCAGTTTGCCCAGCACCAATTATTAAAGAGGCTACTTTTTCTCCAGTGAGCATGTTTCGCCTCTTTATGAAAGATAAGATGTCTGATTGTGTTTGCAGTTGTGTCTTCGTCTTCTAATCTGTTCCACTGATCCTTGGGTCTGTCTTTATACCAGTACCATTCTGATTTTATTGCAGTAGCTTTATAGAATATTTTCAAGTCAGGGATCTTGCTACCTCCTACATTCCCTTTGTTTCCTAGATTTGCTCTTGATATTCTGTGTCTCTTCTGTTTCTAAACATATTTAAGTAAACTTACCACTACCTCTGTGAGATATGCTATACCAGAGCAATATATGTACACCAATGTTTATAGCAACACATAACTAAATTTGGAAACAACTCAGATGCACATCATCTGAAGAATGGTGGAGAAGCGATACTTTTACACAAAGGTATATTAGTTGTAAAATAGGATAAATTTTAGTCTTCTGTCAGTAAATGGATGCAAGTAGAGAACATATTATTAAGTGAAATAAATCAGACCCTTATATGAAAACATCATTTTGTCTCCTTAGTGTGACAACCTGAAAGAGAAACTGGAATTTGAAAGGATACAATAGATAGTTGTAAAAGGGAATGAACTGATTCAAAAGGAAAGTTACTGAGTTGAGAAGGGCAGGAGAGGGAGTAGGGGAAAGAGATTTATCTATATATGTAAGCAAGATGGTTTGACAACTGTATTTTCATTTCTGCTCATCTACGGAAAGAAACAGGTAATAATTTGTTTTGTCTCCATTTTTAAATTGTTTGTACCTTTTCTCATCTTAATTTTTCAAATAATTTTTTTCTTCTTCCAATTTTCTGTGCATATATCTGATAATATGAATAAATGGTTGGAAGACAACACTATGCATTATAACAACTACTGTGAAATTTATATTACTTTGTTAAGTGAAATTCTGCACATCTGTAAGTTTTTTTTGTTTTTGTATCATTTTGTACTCTCTTTAAAAAGGAAAACATTTTTATAAAATTAAGACTGAAATCAGCTAACATTTACCATGTGTCTAGGTCATGGTTTCCAACATGCGCCCATTGTAATGCTTTTCTCAAGAGTATTGGATGAGTGTTACTTGTCCTACCTAACAGTGTAAGCTAAGAATAGCCTCAGGCCACATAATGCCATGCTAAAGGGACAGAAAGTGAAAAAAAAAGGGGGGGGGCAGTACCAGAAACGTAACTATCCACTTCTATTTGTTCTCCTGTCTCAAGTAAGCTTTAATCAATTTTTAGAGAAAACATGTGACAAAAGAAATGTTAACAAAGATTGTTCTAGCTGTATAGTAAATGCCTCTAAAAGTATCCCTTAGGCTCCAGTAAAATTGGTTGCCCCAATCAAGAAAATCCTCTTAGTTACATTCAGATGTGTCAGTGTAAATGGGTACTTGCTGAAGCTGTTGGCCAAATCATCTTCCTCCACAGAAACACTGCCTTCTGGTACGAGGGCACAGAAACCTATTCAATAGTACAGACTAGATTTCAGGAAAGAAAATATAGAATTTGATGTATGAGATTTTTCCTATAAAATCACAGTTAGGATTGATATTGTGATGGCAATAAACTTAGTGGTCATAGAGAACATCAGATGATGTAGTGTGGGGGCACCTCCAGCTTATGCAGGTGTCTAACCATCTTGTACCATGGCTGCAGTAGCCTCTGAATAACTGGGTGGCTAAATTAGGTGAAAAAACATCCTTAGTGGCCCTGAAAGAGCAGAGCCCTTTGGGCACTCTACTCAAATAAAAGTCTTTCCAAGAAGTTTACCCTTTTACAAATGGTTACCCTGCCAGGAAAGACTATGACAATTCCTGAGACATCATTCAGACATTTTTCCTATTGTCTGGATGCAAAGAATTTTTCTTTTTAATACTGATCTTCACAGAAAACAAGCTAACCATGGTCCCAACTTTATAGGTGCTTCGTTACAGACAAAGCTGCAAATTTTCAAAACATTCATCTCTGCTCTTTGTTCTTGATTCTCAGTAGAGAACTAGCTAAAATCATTCAGCAATGCCCATCCCACAGCCTGAGTTATGGACCGCCTTGAAATTTCCTTTCTCCATGCTGAGGAGATAGCTCAGTAGAATAAGCACTTGCCTGGCAAGTGCAGGGTTATGAGTTCAATCCAAAGTACTCCAAAAAAAATTCTTTTGTCAAAACAATTAATCTGCCAATTTAAAATTCAATCTCTCACACACAAACTTATTCAACCTCACACAGTCCTAGGAAGTGAATAAAAATGCTGGCAAATTCTTTGCCAGGAAAAGAATATATATGCAAGTTTTGATACAGTCTACATTTCTTTCTAAAAACTCAGGAGCATGCCCTTTACTGTTAGCATTCCTATTGCAACATGAGCTCTAACCAGAATCATTGATTAAGGTGGGCTCTCAACATACTAGGGTGTGCACCCATAACCCACATTTCCAAACCTGTCTAAACTAATACAAAGAAGTTCCTATAAACCTTTCCCAACTCCTACAAGGGCTTCTAAAACTCTTATCACCAGTTATAGTTATAGCAATAACTCCTGGTATTAGCTTTCTGTATTAACTAACTTTTATCATTGCTGAGAGTCAAAAACTGACACCCACAACTTAAATAAGACATTGAATTTGGCTCAACATATTGAATAATTCAGCCATGGATGGCAGGCTGTAGGCCAGGACCACCAAAGCAGAAGGTCATGGCAGATGACAGCAGTGAGGAAGCAGTGAGCAGAAGGCAAAGCAGGTTACAAGAGCATACCCTTCCTGGACATAGCTTTAGTGACAAGAACATGAGATTTGTCAAAGACACTTAAGACACATATCCTAGCCAGCTCCATTTCCAAACCACATCACAGTGGCAAGTAGAACTTCAAGGTAATAAGTGTAGTGCAAACAAGGCATCTGATCGATAGGAGAGCTAGAAAAAGAATTAAAGATGTCATTCACAAGATATTTACTCAAAGAGTTAAAGTGGATTCTGTTCATGTTTAAGAAAGTCCATTCAAGTACAAAGCAGGGTCAAAATTGATGCATCTACATGTTCCTCTGAAATATGCCAATGTCCAGTATCCATGGAAGGAGCAAGCCTTTCCCACAATCAACAACAGATGGCTATGTTCAGAGAGTAGGTACCTCTGTAGGTAAATGTCTTTGGGATTGGAGAAATGGACAAATCATCCATTGGCCAAGTGGCAAATGGTATTTCAGTTTTCTGCGGATTCTGTAGCAAATGACCACAGATTTCAGGCTTAACGCAACAGAAATTCATTATCTCAAGAAGAGCATTTTACTGCTTTCCTGAACAACTTATGGCTTCTGAGAGCATGGTATTAATCTTTGGTGGAGTGTGATATTGCTACAAAGCCATCAAGAATTTCAGCTTCAGAGCTTCTGATTCAACAAGTACCTCCAGGTAATTATATTAAGGTTGTCTAAGAACCACACTTTAAAAAACGTTTCCTGCTTCTAGATGCTTACTTTTTTTTTTTTTTTTATGGCCTACTCAACCTGCCCTGCAAGTGGGGCTGGCACAGCATGTGGTTCTGGGGATAAAACTGCAGGCAGTCAGGTTGCCTAAGCTTGCCTAAGCAGGCACTTTAGACCACTGAGCCATCTTACTGGCCCAAATGGTTACTAAAATAGTAATTATTTGGGGAAAAAAAAGTTCTATACCTAACAGAGCAATAGTATCTACAATGCACCAAAAGGTGATGTTGACTGTAACCTCAGAAACCTTAAATATACTGTAAAGATCTTCTCTTTCTTTCTTTCTTTCTTTCTTTCTTTCTTTCTTTCTTTCTTTCTTTCTTTCTTTTTCTTTCTTTCTTTCTCTCTTCTATTTCTCTTTTCCTTCCTCCCTCCCTCCCTCTCTCCCTCCCTCCCTCCTTCCTTCTTTCCTTCCTTCCTTCCTTCCTTCCTTCCTTCCTTCCTTCCTTCCTTCCTTCCTTTCTTCCTTCCTTCCTTTCATACCAAGAATGAAACTGAGCACCTCACACTTGCCAGGCAGGTGCTATGCTACTAAGCTATATTGCCAGCAAAGATTCTTGATTTCATTTACCTTCTCAAAACACAATACTTTTAACTTCTGTAATCATCTGCTCAAAATTAATATCTAAACATTTAGAGAGCTAAATATTAGAGCGACATCGAAAAGCAAACCTAGCATATCTCAATTACATAAATTTAATATTACAATGTTTTATAATATTCTCCATCTTTTAACTACTGTCTGTAAAGAAGCTACCCAGTACTATCCAACTGGTAACTTTTCCTGTTTCTTCTTCAACTACAGTATCTATAAAACACTTCAATATTTCTCACATCTTATGCTATGATTCCATGATGTGTGGTGTGTGGCTTTTAGAATCAGGGACATGACCTTATCTATCATTCTGTATGCCTTCAGTATAGTGTCACCAATAAGGTTGAGGAAAAATAAAAACTTTAATTTGAATTAATGAAATTAATTTAATTTATATTAAATGGTTTGATTTCCTTAATCCCAGAGTAACTGAGTGATTCATTAAATAGGCATTCAGGTATCTTTTTAAATATCTACTTAATTTATCAATTCAATTGTAAATATTGGTTGATTTTTAAAGTACAGAAGAAAAAAACGTATCGAGGACACTGCCAACTTCTGAAAAAATAATATGAAAGTCAATGTGGAAGAGCATTTCATTTCAGCCACACATGCATAACTGCAGGATAATCAGAATGAGTTCTTTTACAAAAGTGGATTGGTTTGGGTACATTTGAAAGGGGGGGGGTGGGGAGGAACTGTGCTGATCTACATTGTAGACCACGCTCACAGGCCTTCTTATTGGTTACATGCAATTTCCCTATTTCTCTAGGCCATCCAAAATTAATTAAAACATATTGAATTTTCTCCTGGAAAATGTCTTGGCTGTTCATTCAAATGTAGAGTAAATAAGAGGTTTGCAGTGGCCTGAGTGCAATGACAAATGTTAACTTCAGCGAAGATAACATGTCAAGAATAGAGGGCTTATAAAATACTCAAAAGGAGTTCCACATGTTGTACAAGATTCTTCAGTGGGACACAAATGTGCATTTCACACAGTAACTGAAGTCTGAAAGTGGGATGCACTGCACCTCTCTAGAAGTTCCTTTAGAACTAAGGCAAAGGCAAAAGAAAGCAAATTCTGTTAAAGTATAAGGATTGCTGTACGTTCAGCAACACCTCTTTTTTACATACCCGACCTAAAGGAAAAATAACCTGGATTCTATTATAAATCCTAAGAAGTCCCAAAGTTAGACACTATAATGGGAAAAATCACTCCTGCAATGAATATAAGGAACAACGACTCCTTCATCTAGAATTTGCCAAACAGAGTTAACAGAAATTGCAAAATCATTTTCATTTATTATTATATGAGCTTGATTCAAATAATATGGACATCTGAAAAATATTTCCCAACACCAACAAAATTCAATAAGCAGCTACTTTAAATGATACATTTATACATTAAATGTACACATTAAATGTGCACATATAGTGTTGAAGAGGTCATTACCGAGAGGTACATAAGCTGATATTGTCTTTATCTGAGTTGAACTTTACTACTTCTATTCAAGAAGAGGGTATCTTGTTTATTCTGCTAAATGAACTCTGATAAAATTACATTAGAGGAAATATACACCCTAGAAAAGGACATCTTGGTCAAATATTTAACTAATGTGTTTAGGGAAAATACATAAGTCCTGCAGTCCATATTGATTAAATTACAAATGCTGTCTCTTCTGGACTAGCCTTGGCCTCATATGTAAAAGAGAGCTAATGCTTTATACACATTTTTTGCAAAATAAAGAAAAAATCATTTGTAACTAATAGCCTTACTCTTGAAATTCTGTGAATAACACAACAAAGAGTATCATATTATTGCTATGAAAATGACATATTAAATCTCATGACACTGGCTTACCCTTATGTTAGACATACCTGACAAAAGGCTGCCTACTAATTAAATGCCTTTTATTATACAAGGACTTGATAGCTTGTACTACACCAGAGGCAAGCATACAACTAAATTTATAGCAGAGTGTTTTGCTACGAATGTTCAAGTTTCTATGTGTATTCAAGAGACCTTACACAATGCAGTGGTAAGGCACAGAAAGCTACCAGCCCAATCTGTGACAAGGAGAGCCAGCATTCTCAGATTTGCTAGCCCTACCACTGATTAGTTACTTGACTATGTATGTTCCTTGGTACTTGGTGAATAAGGGACTCATGTTTCCGAGGTACAGCTGATATAGTCAGCTCTTAGCCTCTGTGTCAAGTGGCTTCAGATGATGTTCCAAAGGAAGGGTTAGTCAACAGCAAAATTGATTTCTACAAAATAACTTGTGAAAATGAGTTCAGTAAAATTATTTAAAATATCTCTGATAGGGGCTGGTGAGACAGCACAGTAGAATAAGTGCTTGTCTGGAAAGCACAAGGGCCTGAGTTCAATCCCTGGTCCTCCAAAAATACTATAAATAAATAAATAAATAAATAAATAAATAAATAAATAAATATCTCTGATAGGTTATTGGCTCTGGATAACTCATACTTCCTCTTAAATTGCTTCTGTATTAACATATATAATTTTTTATTTATAATAGGTTTTAAGTACTTTGTAAACTAACCTACATGTTTACATGTTTTTTGTATTCTTAAATGATCCATATTTGAGGATTAACATTAATGACTGAATGACTCTTACTGATTCACCCATGCTGAAACAATTTCTGGCTGGGGTTGGGGTTGGTTAATTTACCCTTATTTAACTCCAATAAAGTAGATGGATAAAAATCACAAGTCTTTTCAGGATGGTTTATCACATAAATATCAAATTTGTTTTGATTGGACAGGCCCTGTGTTGTACAGACACCAATTTTAGAGAATTATCAGTGATGTGAAAAACTTTGAAGAACTACCTCCAGTAGTACCAAGGATGTTTTCCAAATAAAACCCTCAATTAAGGGAAAATAACATTATACTTATCTCATGAAAGTAATTAAATATAAGAATACTATGATCAGTTGGTGAACACAACTGTTCGCAGTGACAGACACAATAGTCCTATCCAGATTCATACCTTAGACATTAGGATAAGTCCTGAGAGGGCCTGGAATTTGCATCTATACTAACTGTATGTAGAGACCTGCGTCTGTAGCGTAGGTATCTCAATGTGCACTCCATTGGGATTGGATGGGTCCTCCTAGAGATCCCTGGGAAAGCACTGCTCTTCATTTAACTTTTTATGTTGCATGATATTCAGTGAAGTAAAGTTAAAACTCTTTCCCATGGAACTAACACAGCTTTTGAAAGAGAAATACAGTAGAAGACATAGCAAAATGCCCCATTTTAATCAATGTCAAATAGTTGTACTTTTGTCATAATTATATCCTTCCTTTATGCATTATATTCTTCCTTCATGAATTATGCATATATGATATATATTTATATTATGAATTATGTAGCGTTAAGCATTTTCTTTTAACTTCTCTAGCACTTACCTACTAAAAAGCATAAATTAATGCCAATAAAACCTGTCTGAATGTACAATCTAATATTGTAGAAGTGATAATATAACCAATACCAAAGTTTAACCACCTCACTTCTGATAAGACGCTTAACCAGTACAAGTAACTACATGCTCTTCTTGCTGTTGTTATTCTATTTCTCTACACTGCTTCTAACTCAGTGCTGAACACACACCTTGAATTCTATGATCGTTTCTGTGATTAGATGGAAGACAGCTGACTCACTGATACTATAGTAGTATGATGGAAATAATGGACAAAGGCATATTTCCTGTCCAAAAGGAATGTGAAATTGCATTAAGGGTTCAGAGGCTATAGATCTGAGGGCCCAGAAGGAGGCCCATGCACATGTGACAGCATGGTATTTTACATAACCAATATTCCAGACCAAAGGGAAAAACATACAATGCTCAATGAGGGGTTCTGAAAAGTTATTTCCCCATTCTTAGACCTTTATGTGCTAAGATCAATATTTAGAACTGAAGTGATTTTGTGCACTTGGATCAACAAATATTCCTTAAATGGGACTTGAAAAATACAATAAAGGAAAAGTATAATAAACACAACTACCTTAAAATAAAATAGTCTATTTCTCAGAAAATAGAAATAACAGTATTAAAAAAGCAGCCTCCAAGGTGAAGGAAGATACTTGTGATGCATACAACCTAAAGAGGACCAGTATCCCAAATATCATAAAAGGACCTCAAATAACCCAACATGCACGAACAGGAGCCACACAGAAGGACCAACATCAATGGCCAATAAATATGCAAAAACATAGGTGGCAAATTCAACTGAAAGGCACAAGGCTATCACTTCATAAATATAAGAGTCACCAAAAAATTAAGTTTGGCAAAATCAGCATTTGGGAATTTTCTTTAATTTTGATTGGGAATGCCAACTTCATGCAACAGTTCTGGAAGACAACTGGGCAAGAGTTGTAAAATTGAAAGCAGATGCTCAAGGAACCCAGCAGCTTCACTTATCCCTAATGACCCCAGAGAAGGTCTAGCACAGGGGAACAAGGAGACACAGCTGAGAAGGTGTGTGGTGTCAGTGTCTGTAAGTGTCACAAGAGAAGAGGAACAACTGGAACTCATCTGCAACACAGGATGCTCCGAAGTGCAGGAAAAATATCACATCAGTATGTACAACATATGCCAATAACAGGTGAGACAGGAGGAAATACAGAAGTATACATCTAAGATGTGTACTGCTTTTACAGTGCTTTATATATGGATAGAAATATAAATGGACATGGAATCTATGAATATGTAAAAGGTAAGAAGATATAACTGGCATTAGCAGACCCTGGATTTAAGATGAGGTTAATTTTGAGACTAGAAAACAATCAGATAAAAATTGATAATAATTTTATTTGCAGTATTCTATTTCTTAATCTGAACATGAGAACACATGTTCATTATGTTATTTTTGTACTACATGAATCAGAATGCTTAATTTTTAAATATTTAAGATTAAAACATCAAATGTAGTTTTAAACTGAAATTTCAAAAACAGTTTAAAATCCTTACATGACTCGAAAGTGGAATCTCTATAAAGAATGCAGATTTTCACATATGTGAAAGAAACCACGGAAGCCCCTTTACACTCAGGATAATGACAAATTATATATTATTTTAGAAAAGGAAGAAAG
This sequence comes from Myocastor coypus, assembly GCA_004027025.1. Classification (NCBI taxonomy): domain Eukaryota; kingdom Metazoa; phylum Chordata; class Mammalia; order Rodentia; family Myocastoridae; genus Myocastor; species Myocastor coypus. Next base: position 16,839 of record PVJA010009014.1, read on the forward strand.
AATTTTCAGAATGGGTAGCATCAGCTTGAGGTTGTTTCAGAAGAGCAAAACATAAAGGGTCAGGAGAACAGTTTGTCCTTTTTATTTGGCATTAGCATCTCCTAGCCTTCTTGTTTCTGCCTATTCTGTAATTGGCTCCATATCTTCTGCAACCCAAATAAAGCAATATTCTGGCTTACCTGAATAATTCATGCTAAGACAAATTCCAGAGTGATTTGCCCTTGTTCCACTCTTTGGCCACAGAAACGCACTTAAAGAGCAATATTCTACACATGTCTCCAGTAAATTCAATTACATCAGCTTCTGGCTACTTCAACTGCTATGATGATTGTAAATTGTATACTGTCCATGTTGCACAGAAACTACTTGTCATGCCAGCTCTGTGAACAAAAAACTTTTTTTTTTCCCAGTCCAAAGTCCTTTCCTGAGCACCAAATTGTAAATGGTCCTGTGTTAGGCACTTTATAAAAACCTCTTCATAGATTTAAGTGTCCATGACACCCTCTCTCCATCCTTACAGAACCTGTACAAGCCCAAACCACTGCTTTCTCCTTAGTTTTAATATTCACTGAAACAGCCAAGATTGATAATATTCCTTAAGAATTTTCCTATAATGGGAATATAATTTATATATGTTCACCAAAACAAAACAATGAAAGAAAAGATGGCGGATTATGAGCTCCCAAAGTTTTCTTTTTCAATAGCTAACTGAAATGAGATGCTTTAAAAAAATACCAGGTATATTTCAGTGAAAATAATTATTGTGACTTTGAACCTGAAAGAATTCATCTGTCCCACCCCCTTCCAATTTCCTGGTTGACGATAATGGTGTAATTGCAGTTATAATTACAAAGGACTTCAATTCAATTTAATTTTAATTATTTAAAATTTGTAAACACTCCAGTAAAACCTCATTAAGCTTGCAGAACCAGCTTGTTTTCAAGAGAGACCAGGGAGTCAACACTGACAATTATTCACATTACAACATCCATTCACTCAAACTAACCACTCTGATTAACCAGTAATCACACTCGTTGGGAGAAAGCAGCACTGGCAAGGGCTGTTAGCACTTTTGAACAGTGATTTCCAAAGCTGCAGAAATAGAATGAAGCTGTATTCTGCAGCAGCCAGGAAAACTTACCCTTGCATCTACACTGGTGGATGAATAGAAAATTCCTCATAAAATGTATTCAGTTCAACAATGTTACTTGTAACAGTCACATTTTAGAAGCCCTGCTGATTCAGGTTCAAGCTTCTTTAAAAGTTGGAGATGATACCGTCTGACCACATGATAGCATCAGCTCATACCATGCCACCTGTGTAGACACCTTGCTGCTTTTCAGAAGTCTGATTTAGAATAAAATCCCCATATACAGTACCCCCAGGAAGTGCAGAATGCTGGGACTCCCTCCTCACCTAAGTCACTGCCGGGAGACTTATACATCTTTTAGTGTCTTTGCATCTCTTTCCTTGTTAACATGATCCAAGCCTGAGCATCTATTTCGAGGTATTAGGAAAATTGAAAGTGCCTGGTATACTGAAGAAGTGCAGTGTTTGTAATTCATAGTTTTATTTTTTATTTGCATTTATTTTATAATTAATTTATTCCCGTGCCATAAGTTTTTGTTTCTTCAGTTTCTTCTGGTATATCTTTTTCTTCTGTGCAACCTCCTCCTCTGGCTTAGGAATAATTTGTTCCTTTTCAGTAAGGATCATCTCAATATGGCAGGGGGAGCTCACGTATGGGTTAATCCGATCATGAGCTCTGTAAGTACGGCAGCGCATCTTGGGTGCTTTGTTCACCTGGATATGTTCAATAACCAGAGAATATACATCTAAACCCTTAAGTTCAGCATTACTCTCTGCATTTTTAGGCATGTGCAGCAAAAATTCAGCACTCTTTTTGGGCCACCGACCCTGCGTCCAGCCCCACTGTTTGGCCTGGGCACACCTACCAACTCTACCATTGTAACGTCGGAATGGCACACACTGCTTCTTTAATGTGACATCCTTCAGATACTTGGTGGCCTTTCGGATATGCAGACCCTTAATGGCCTGGGCAGTTTCACGTGTATTCTTAAAATGAACGTGAAGATTTGAGCCTCTTGATTTGCATGATTTTGTGGGGTTTTCTGGGTCGAGAGAGTAGCGAACCATTTTCACAGGACACCACAGGCCGCTTACAGGAAGAGCCATAGTTTTAAAAAGACTGGAAAAACATAGGTTATGTAGTCTACAACACTGATGTTCTTTCTATAGATCTATGATTGAATACATTTTAACTACAAAGTATGAGGTTTTCATGAATTATCACGAATTTAGTTATGAGAATCAGGGTAATCTTGCATTAACATATATATGTATCATATAAAGGCCACACATAAATTTCATCTGGTAACATAATGCATTGTCACCTTCTATCAGACCTACTTGATTTCCTCTCTCCCTGAGAGTTTAGCACATTGTGAAAGTATTTAACTAATGCAGAATGCAGGTTCTATGCTCTACAGTTGAACTGTAGCTACTGCAGTTGACCATGGTTTCCAATATATTAAATGGAATTTCCAGAAATTAACAATTTTTAAGTTTCACATTGCATGCCTTCCTAAGTAGCAAGTCAAAGTTCCCAGTCATCTGCTGCTTCTTGGGCAGGACAGAAAGCACCACAGTGTCTGGGGTATCCAGGCTCCATGGGGGACAAGCCCATTAGGCAGGCACTTAGTCACTGTTATTAGGATGACTGCTGTGACAGCAGTGTTTCTATTCAAGCAAGCCTGTCACAGTGCCTGTGCTGTTTCCTGCTCCTTATCTCAGGCAGATACTCCATCCCCTCACGTCATCAAAGGGAGAGAAGAAATGTGATATCTTGAAACAGACTGCATTCCATAACTCTTATTACAGCATATTGCTGTCATTATCCTATTTTGTTAGCATTAACACAATCTTTTACTGCGCCTGATTTGTAAGTTAAACTTCACATCATTTACATGTATACAACAAACAGAGTCTGTAGGGCTTGGTATGACTTGAGATCTCAGGTACCCGTGGGGTAGGTTCTGACTTGAAATGTGTCTCTTGACAAGGGGGTCTTTGTGATGACAACAGGTGCTATTGCCCCTCATTTTGAAAAAGGGCTTTTCAATTTCTGGCATGATTTTAATGCCTGTTGTTTCAGCTGATCCCCACAAGAACCTGCGGATTTGGGTTCATCACTCCATTTTACAGATGACTGATAATGTTCCAGGTATGGTAATGATTGGATAAAAGCAGCAGAGACTCTAAGACACAGATGAAAGGGTGATCTCTGGCTTCCTGGCCTTCAATTCTATACTCATTTCCAGAATTCCATTTCTACATATTTTGCAACAATGAAAAAAGTGAAAACCACGAGGCATTCAAGGATTTGCTAAAAGGTGATCAGATTTTAAAAGCTCGCTATCATACAGGGAGAAGCCCTTGCCACATTGGTGCTACTCACATAATCTTCTATGAAGAAGATAGTGGCATCTCTGTACTTTTTGGGGAAACACTAAGGTGAAGTTTCCAGTTGGGCATTCTGTTCTTGCCCTGCAAAAAGTAACCTAATTGTACAGAAATTGAAGCTGTACAGAATCTGTAAATGGGCAGATTCTCTGCAGTGCAACTATGGTAGTGGCCGTGGGTGTCCGTGTAAAGCTTGTTCGCCTCTCTGTCTTTAGGAGCTAACTCACACGCAGTGCCCTAGGCTTTCTCCCCTGACCTCTCTGCTCTATGATCAGCCATGGCTGTGACTCTAGAACTAGCGTGCGGTGCTCAGGCCACCTTTAAAGGCTTTCCTCCTGGAACTGCCATCTATGTTGCTGGACAGCACCGATGACCCATCCCCTGAGCTAGGGCTGAAAGCGAAAGGTGTCCATGCATGAGGCTGGTTCACAGAAGTCCCAGGAAATGGGGACAGTGGGAGTAGGAAAAGGTCACTGTGCAGTGTGAAGACACAGGGAGTCTGCAGTGACTGGGGGCAGATGGACAGTCTCTCTTCAAACCCTGCCTTGTGCTTTGCTCTTCTGGGTAATTTAATTGCACCACCTGCTGGGTTTCTTTTTCTTTTTTAAATACATAGGCAAATTTAGGTGTTCCAATGAGCACACCCACTACAGGGCGTTTGTGTCTGTACATTACAGATCTTGCTTCCTCTGCTTTTTCCCATTTCCTCCTTTCAAACCCCTTTCCCCTCCACATTGAAAACCTCAGTTCTTATTTTATCCTTTTCTCCTGTTATCTTTCCCTTCCTTCCTTTCCATCCCCTCCTCCCTATGTCCTTTTTCCTTCCTATCTCCCAGTATCTGTTGTATACATGTGATCTTACTTATATTTTCAATTTTTCACACCAAAGATATAGTGTGATATTCCTACATGTGTACATGTCTGATTTATTTTGCTTATAATAATTATTGTCTCAAGGTCCATGCACTTTGCTATAAATGCCTCAATTTTATCTTTCTTTATGGCTGAGTAATACTTCATTATAAAGGGCATCTCTATTTTTTATGCATTCATTGTTTGATGGGGATTTGGCTTCCTAGTGCTTCTCAGATGTTTCTTATTTTATTTTATTTTATTTTATTTTGTCAGAACCAGGGATTGAACTCAGGTCCTTGCACTTGCCAGGCAAGCACTTATTCTGCTGAGCTATCTCCCAGCCAATCAGAAGTTCTTTATAGTCCCCTCTTAGATGGTAAGGCACTCAAGCAGGGACTCCCCTGAGTGTCCTTGTTCTTCTCTAGCACTTCCTACAACACCTGGCATGGTCCTGATTACAAATTTAAGTCCCCACAAAGATGCATTAACACATTCACAATGAGGCCATACTTTGTATGTCTTATTGCTGTGTGTTCCTGAATCCCCTGTGCATAGAATGGGACATTCGCACTTGGAGGCTTGTAGAAGTGTGCTAGCACAGGTGTGCATGTATGTTATGGTTTATGTCTAGTTGTGCCCCCAAAGCCTCATGAAATCGTGAGGCAGGAACTTCTGCAGTTAGAGACTTGACCTCATGATCCACTGGGGTTATATGTTTTAGTACTGCTGGGATTACTTCACTCATGATTCACTGGGATTATGTGTTTTAGTACTCATGGGGTTATCGGTCTGAGTATGGCTGTGATTATGGGTTTGGCCTAAGGTGGATAGGCTGAGGCAGACAGCCTGAATGTAATATAAAGAGAGACACAGAGACAGACTAATGCTGTTGCTGTCTGCTTCTCTGGTTGGTCAGTTACCTCTGTCACGATTTGGTTGCTGTTCTGCCACCATGAACTGCTGCTCTCTGCCATGTGCCACTCTGCCTTGGGTCCAGCCGAGTATGGCCTGAAACCTCTAGTAACTGTGAGCTAAATAAACCTTTCCTTCCTTTATTTTGGGTGTCAGATATTTGTCCCAGCAATGAGTTAAAAAATAACTAAGACAATGTACCACAGGTGGTTCAAGCCATTGAGCAGGAAGAAAAAGCAGCTAAAAAAAAGAAAAACAACAGCAACAGAACAAGAAAAGCATATCAAATTTTTGAAAATGGGAGGCATAAGAAAAGTATCCTAGTATGGAAAGAAAAGGAATGGCTTTATGTTGGAGGCTTATTGGAGTAGAGAGAGAGAAAAACTGCAACCTTTACATGATGTGAAAGCAGGATTGCACTGACTAATAGGAAGTAATCTTTCCTTTTTGTAAAAGCAAAGGCACACAAAGATGATAATATACTTTGTACTAAACCAATTTGGAGAAGGAATGAAAAAATTTTCTCCATTCTCTCAATTCAGCCTGGAATATAATACATGCCATTATAATTCACAGTACATTATCTATGCTGCGATTTATTTTCTGCAACATTAGTCTGGAAATATTTTCCCACATTTTTGTATCAATATATGCCCAAAAGATGCAGACATACTTTCTCAGGGTTATGGGTCTGCATCAGGTTTGTAAATTGTTGACTGAGTAGTTGAATGGTGAACTCAAGCAAAGGTCATCTATATTCTTCACTTGTCACCTAACAGTCTTTGATGATTGCAAATGTTTGTTAACCTTTCCTCCATTTGATTTTATCACCAAAAAGAAAGAGGGATGAAAGACCTCACTTTGAAGTCTACAGCGACTGAATGCACTTGTGAAATTCTTTGGGATTCGCAGATGGAAATGCTATTGGAATCATTAAAATTGAGATGACCTTGGGAATTTGATTCCTTTAATACTCTGAAAGTAATCAGATTAATGGATTTTTTTTTTTTTTTTTTTAGTTAATCTTGTCAGGAGTCTTAGTTGCTTAAGATCAGATGTTTTCTAGCTCTCTATTGAAAAAAAGCCATCTTGAGACTTGAGTAGAGAAATAAGAGCCAACTTCCTCATTATGCCCTCTGCATGGTCCTTGGAGACCAAAGCTGATCTGGGATTAAATTTATTCTTTAACTAATTAAACTCCTTTTCTTGAATTAAGCAGCCCTAATGACCTTAATTTATAGACAGCTAGTTTCACTGCAATCAGAATACTTTTCTTGTATTTGACAGAGAGCAGGTGAGCAATGACCAAAACTGTCTTAAATTCAAGACTTTACCAGATGAAAGCTTTAGTCAAAGTGTTGTTAGTGAAGATAAAAGAAACTGCAGGTTGGGGTAATTCGAAACATCAGCTAAAATTAAAACAGGTATTTGGCTCTCGAGGCCTGAGACCCTGAGAATAGCGCTGACAGCATAACAGCCCCATGTCATCAGCCACCCCTCTCTCTGAGCACCTCAAATCTATGACAGACACAGGGTGTATGAATTAAAGCTCATGCCAAAATTGTTAATCAGGCATTTAATAAAGCATTTTTGAATATTCTTTTATTCAAAAGAATAAAATCATCTGATATCCCTGAAGGAATTTAATGAGGTTGAAAAATATGCATAGATTTCTCTAGGTCACCATAAAAAATTTAGAGCATGGACCCTAGAAAATGGTAAGCAGTCTACAGATTTATGAAGAGTTATGCATGAAGTAAAATGAACAAAGTGGGCACAGCATCACTTACTGGTCTGATTCAACAGCCTTGATTCATAAAAGAAAAAAAGCGAGGTCTGGAAAGATTAAGTGAAGGAGCCAAGCACACATACATTTCTCTTCAGTAAGGCTTTACTAGGAAACCATAAAATAACAAGAATTTTACTAAAAGTAGAGTTGCAGGTATTAACAAAGTTGTACTTGCCCTGTGCTATGAGCAAGAAAATGAGAGAATGTTTGTTGATCATTGTCATCAACAGTGCAAGATGGTTTTCTAGAGTCACAAATCACAGGCTCACCAAACTTCTCTTCTTCTTTTCACTATTGACAAAATAAACAAATTATTAGGTCAGGTAATTCTCTATCTTTCCCATAGAGAGGATACAGTAGTCAAATTAGGAAACTGCAGACTAACTGCGCCCCAGAAATCCACTTGCTTCCTATATGGAGCCCATGCTCAGCCAGCAGAACATCCTGATTCCAAAGCCAAGCTGTGAAAATACATACCAAAACAAAACTTGACTGTCAATTTAGGAAGCATATAGGCAAGGACTGTGTACAAAAGTCAATTGTATGTCACCTATATGAAAGAAAATACCTGTTTTCTTCCTTAAATTGATGAATAGCTAATGTGAAATAGTGAGTAAATTCAACAAGTATGTTCACAAAAATGTATGACAAAGTTAGAAGAAAAATTTCAATGCAGATTTTTAGAGAGAAAATAATCAAAACCAAAAGGATAATTCTGGTCTTCTGATGCTTCCTAGGAGGGGAATGAGGAGCAGAGGAAAAAATGAAAGGAAAGACTTCAGAATCTGAAAGTCTACTTCACTTACAAGTTACTGGGCTATAACCTTTACAGTGATAAAACCAATAACTCACTGTGTTCCCTTCATTGGGATGCCATGGTAAACCATTCTTCACACAGTCTTCTTGACTTTGACCTGTGCAAAAGCTATGTATTAGGGTAGCAAATTCTAATAATGCATTCCATCCTTGCTGTAGATTTCAAGCCAGAAAGCAGGATGTCCTCTGTTTGAGTTGAGATTCTCCTCCTAGTGGAAAATTTGCTACATCTTGTCTGGTTTTATCCAAGTCGCTCAAGAAAATCAAGCTCCTTAATGAAGTAACAGGTAGTGTCCTCATTAAAATTTTAGTTCTACATACTTCTGATGCAACAATTAAGAATTTCCATCTGAAATGCAAGCAGGCTATAGAAATAAAATTTTAATTCAATAATTTAGTTAAGTGTCCTTTTAAAAATTAAAGGTTAACTTTTGCTTACTCTCTGAATCTGACCATGTCATGCATGGCCATGCAAATAAGTCTAATCTGATTCTCTTATGATATATACTCTCTTTTACACAATTTCCATTTTTAATTTTTCAAGACTAAGTTCTTACATTGTTAGGGTGCAAAGCCAGCTCTAGTTCTTGGTATTTTTACATAACTTTGGTTTTAGTTACTAAGGAAACACTTCTTTTTTATGCTATAGTGTATAAATCCTTTAATTCTCCTTCTAATTCCTAAATGATCTACTTAAACTGCAAAAGGAAATAGTATGACATTATTTCATAAAATATATGGCATGCAGATCAATAAATGAAAGAGCCTATATAATTTAAGACTGTAAATTTCATATTAATTTCTATTAAAAATTAAAATATTCTGCATAGGAAAATCAGACGAATAAATGCAGAGTGTCCAAGCCAAACCTAGCTCATGTGTCATAATCCTGTGATATTTATCATTGTCAAGAAAGATGGCAAAGGTAAATCATAGACTGGGTACAAAATTTGAAGTTAAATGTATCTGAGATTGCAAGAAAGCATTTAATTACACATAAATTCTAACAACACCATCTTCCAAAATGTTTCCTCAGAAACTCAGTTACTACTTCCACAAATATTTACATGGTGGGTTGTGCAAAGATGTGTTAGGAAAATGCTATGCTGCATTCCTCCTCACAGAAGTGAGAGAACATGTACAGAAATAATCACACAGCCGTGTGGACTATGCTAAGGGCTAAATAAATAAAAGAGTATTAGAAGAGCGATCCAAAGGAGAGAATATTACTGCTAGCTGAGGTTTTATCCAAGTGCTAAAGCCAATAGCAACATTTGGGTGAAGCCCTGTGTGACCTGGAATGCACTAAGATCTTGCTAGAAGATCATGTAATCAAAGCAACACTCAGTACCCAGAAGGCCACTTTATGTTAGGATATTTCAAGATAGTTAGTGTCCTAGGGTCAGTAAAGTCACAGTAAAGTCATGGCTTTGGTCACCATCCAAGGGGCTGGCGGAGGAGACTTCTGGGTGTGCTTGGGTGCGAGGCCACAGTGCACTAAGCATCCTTCCCTCACCACATCCTTCTACCACTATGTTTCTGCTTTGATGTCAATTGATCATGCACAGATTCTGCTGAAATGAAGAGCAAAAGGAAACATGCTTTCCTGTAAGATGTGGGTGTATTATCTTCCACAATGGGTAAAGCTAATTAACACACACACACACACACACACACACACACACACACAAAGTCAATTTTGAACTTTATCCGCTGCTTATGAAGACAATTTGAGATTTTTGTGGGATTAGAAATGTAATCCAGAGAAGAAGAGTGCCAGAAGAGGTGGAGAAGAGTTTTGCCCAAATATTCCATCTAAAATATTTCACTTTTCAAGGCCTACCTAATGTCTGTCTTCTAGGGCCTAGCCCAATTTTTCCTTAATCATGGAAACTTGCCTAAAGGGAATAGCTCCTCCTTGAGACCTAATATTCACCATGCCCATTATAATATTTATTCTTCCATATGATTTGTCTACACTAGTTTCAAATGATCACATTCTATAATTATACAGTCTTCTTAACTCACTATTAAACAAAAAACTTTGCTATCAAAAATACTCATTGAGAGATGAATTCTAGAACCTTTTCATGAAAATATTAAGGGCTGGGGAAAATAAGAAGCTGTTCATTTGCTTATACTAGTCAGTATTGAAGAAAAGCAAATAATTTAAACAAAAATTCAAGTATTTTTGTTTTTCACTTGTGTCACTTGCATAATAATTTTTTTTAAATGTAGTTAGTACAGGGCCTACAGAGTCTCACTATGTAGATAGCACCCATTGTTCTTCTGTTTTCAGTCTCTCAAATGCCGGGATTACAGGCATGTGACACTATGCCCAGTCTCAATCACCCTCTCAGCATGCCTGGGGGAGGGAATCAGCAGAGCATACTGGGGATCAACCCTTTGCTGCTGTATTCTGTCTGAGCAGGTACTTTAGTCTGCTTAGTTGTCTGGCCAGCCCCAAATTATTAAATAATTTTATTTAATTATTTAAATAAATAATAAGGCCTAAGAGGACTTGCTATTATGACCAAGATAGACTTCATTTATTCTTTAAGATAAGAAACATTCATTAAATGTATGTCATTAATGACAAGCAGAACATTTTTCCCTTGTATTTTCTTACAGATATAGGTGTGCAGATTTGATAGCATCATAATTTTATTAGTAATGATTTTCTAGGCAATTATGTTTGAAAATTTTTGCAGTAGTTCTGAGTTCTGTGTCTCCCCAGCTGACAAATATCAGAAATGGTAATTGGACTTGATCAAAGGTTGTCAAGAATAAACAAAACTAAGGCCAAAGTCCTCTTACTGATGAAAACAGTAAGCTAATCTAATGATTAACAATAAATCATGGGCCGTTGAGATAGCTCAGCAGACGAAGCACCTGCTTAGGTAAGCAACAGGGACTGGGGTTTGATCCCTAGCCTGACATGTCATGTTGGCTCCATCCTTGAGTGCACTGAACCAGCAACGGAGTCCAGGCATGGTGGCACACACCTGCAATAGCAATGCTGGGGACATCAAAAGGAGGAGGATATTCCAGCCAAATAATTCTACACTTCTTTATGATACCCACTGAAATATTAATATTAGGCTTATCCCCAAATTAATTCAAAATGAAGCCCGTGAATTCCTTTCAATATTTCTTTGGGATTGCCAAAATCCCAATTTACTTATATGGAATTATGCTCGATGGTATAACATTAAGACAAAATGAATTGTGATATATTTGCAATCTCTTGCATATATAATGACAAGATTCACTGTTTTACAGCTCTATTACATGGAATAATATGAGATAGTGTAAGTGTTCTGGGAAAGAAAATTACCAGATTTTTATTTGCAGTCTTTTATGTCAAAAAATCATTTATTCATTTATTTATCCATTAATTAATTCATTCATTTATATATTTATTTGGTATAGGGTCTCACTACACAGCTTGGACTCAGCACATGGTACCAGGGATCATATCAGCAGGCGGGTGTTTAGATCTCTGAGCTGTCTCCCCAGGGCCTATTTGCAGTCTTTTTGAGAAACATTACTTTGCTAAATGAATCCCATAGAATATATGAATCATAACATGATGCTGGAGAAAAAAATATAGCTTAGGCAAAATTCCACATATCAAAATATAAACATCACTGATAGAAACATATTCAGGTTCAATATATTTTACAGCTGCACGTTCATGTGTAAATTTTTACAGACTAGATTGGTCAAAATGTAAGAGGCTATCTTCCATTCTGTTCTCTAGCCTAGAAATCAACTTAGCCACCAGCTTTAATCCTTTCCTCTTTTAGTATTTGAAAGCCAGGTAGGATCTAACATACCAAAGTCAAATGGAAGCTACAGACTTGGGCCAGTTGCATTTTAAGAGCTAAAGACTTATTAGGAGGCAGCATATTGGACAACTGCCTGAATATCTTAGAGGGGTGTGTGTGTGTGTGTGTGTGTGTGCGTGCGTGCGTGCGTGTGTGTGTGTGTGTGTGTGTGTATATTGATCTCCCAGTGGAGTGTTCCTCATGTGGGCTTATGTTTTTAATTGTTGTTATATATAGAGACTGCTCATTAAACTCTTGACTGATACATCCTCAAAAAGAAAAGGCAGGGGCTGGGAAGAATAAGCTGGGGGCTGCTTTCACTTTTGTCAGTGAATTTGCAACTAGGCAGAAGAACTACATCTGTGGCACCCTTGCTAAGGGGGTAAAGTGGCAAGGGGATAGGAATTAAAACCACTGTCCATACCCATGAATGTCAGAATAATTAAGAAAATTGTATTTTTTCTTGAGTATTAGAAATTAAATTTTATGTTGGTGTTATAATTTGTGTCTAGTTGTCACCCCAACGCTTCATGTAATTATGGGACAGGCAGTCCTAGAATTTGAGACTTGACTTATGATCCACTGCGATTATATGTTTTAGTGCTAATGGGATTATGGGTCTGAGTACTTCTGGGAGTATGGGTATGGCCTAAGGTGGATAGGCTAAGGCAGAGAGCCTGAATATAATATGAAGAGAGACAGAGAGACAGACTCCCTCTGTTGCTCTCTGCTGCCCTCGTTGGTCAGTTGACTCTGTTGCAATTGTTGCTGTTCTGCCATCATGAACTGGATGCTCTCTGCCCTGTGGTACTCGGTCTTGGGCCAGCCAAACATGGACTGAAACCTCCAGTAATTGTGACCTAAATAAACCTTTCCTTCCTTCATTTTGGGTGTTGGGAATTTGTCCCAGCAACAAGCGAAGAGTAACTAAGACAGCTGGCTTTCACTAAAATGTAAACAATTGTATGTGGGATCAAATGCCAAACACTGTATTTGGGGCACTTATATACATCATTTAATTTTCCAGGCTTTCTTAAGAGAGAAGATACAAACACATCATATACTGTAACTGCGGAACCTCTTCCTTATATTTGTTGTACAAAATGACAGGGAAAGAGGAGAGGGTGGAATCCTCATAGGAATACAGTAAGATGCATCCTAACTGTTCAACAATAGAGGACCAAAGACATCCCATGAGTACACGGCAGTCACCAGCTCTCCAAAGCTGTCTCCCCTTAGATAAACATGCATAAAGCCCCAACCACCTAAACACTTGTCTCTGTCTTTCAAACAAAGATTTATTTACAACTGGCAACATGCCCATTGATTTTTAGCACATGCAAATGAAAAAATCCCAAAACTTCATGCATGCCTGTCATGAAAAATATCACTGAAATCTTCTATGATTCAGTTTCCTGAACTTCTGGATGAGCAAAAGGCAAAATGCAAGTAATGCTAAAGACAGAACACGACAAGTGTTGTCACTGAATTCCATGTCTCATACTTGTATAAGGGATTATAATGGCTAGGTCAAATCCTTTATAAATAAATTGAATATCCACTTCAATTTTCAAGGTGAAGGTTAAAAGGCCAATTACTTACCCTTGGTATCACTTTGAGCCCTGGCTTAAAAAGAAATAGGCAAAAAAGGAAAAGCAAATATGTAACTTCTGTTAGTAAAGAGATGAGGTGGTGCTCAGAGGGTCTCATAGGTTTATTATGCAAATCTACATTAGAAATATTGAAATGCATCTTCAAAAGAATAGGGTATGTACTGAGATTGGAGTGCCACAGAGATACAATGCACCAATTAAAGTCTAAAAAATATCTTGAAGATATAGACATTCCCATACCCCCTAAATGAGCTACTAATTGTGAAAACAACAAAGCAAATACTACAGATAGAGATTCATGAAATCACTCTGGTCCTCTTTGCAGCAGTACTCATGTATATGATTTTGGGAATGACTTGCTATAACTTTAATAGCAGGGCTATAGATTATAAAATATAAAAGCCTGAATTTGATTTTGTTTCTGGTGGAATGAATGCCTAACAAATTTGAATTAACTAAAATGCTCTTGAAAATAATTTTCTTGGTGAATCAATCTTTACAGTTCATTTGCTTATAAAGTTTACATAGAACTCTTTAGAAAACCAAAGATTCAGTAAAATGCACCTGTAAATGGATTCACATAGGGAAAAATAGTAAGACATTATTATCAACATAATTATGTCTAAATAGCAGAGAAAAGATTTTAATGTATTAGACACACTGTAAGCAGCCCACTATCTCCAGGCTGCTGCCTATTTCCTCCTTCTAAGCAGGAAAACGTGGAAGAGGCTGATCAAAGCAGGTCTGCTAAGGTACTAGCTGTGCGTGCTACTGCAGAGAAGCAAAGCAAGGTTAATGTGGTGCACAAGACAGAGATCTGAGTGGCTCCAGATTAATTACTTGCAGCAGGCAGAAGCTGAGTTGCCAAAGATGCTGCTAAGCTGCCTAGAGAGTGGATCAAGAGTCACACCCTTCTTTGGGAATGAAATGGAGACGTGATTCTACATGTCAGACTTTGGATTTATAATCAATAATCCTATTGTCAGATCATTTACAACAAACGTGTTTATTCAGCCAGCATTGACAGGACACTCAATTTATTATCTCTGAGTTGTTTGAAGCTATATATATATGCTGCCAAAATACATTTATATATGCCGAATCTATCTACAGTTTCTTTCTTTCTGGTAGGAAGAGTTCACAGAGCTTACCAAGGAGGGCCTGACCAGATCATAAATCACGAGGAAGCAAGTTCTGATAACTGAATATGAGTTTCCTCTAAAGCCTTATATGTGACAAAGAGCTGAGACACTCTGTGACTTGCACAAAGAAAAACCCATCACATTCTTTTCTTCCCATCAATCGCAAATGTCTTTTTTTCTAGAATGTACCATCACAGTCAGCAGGCTCTTTTCAGCACTTTGGTTTTTATTTGCCCTTATAACCAGGAAGGCCTCCATAGTTTACCTTTCTCCCTTCTCATTGCTCCTTTTCAGACCCAATGTTATGTGAGCGAGTTGCTACCAACTTTTTTCTTTATGAGCAGAATATATTTATTGGGAGAAAGAAAGCCCCTAAGAGAAGGGACAGGAAGGGAGCCCCAAGCAGGTGGTCCCAGGAAGCTGTCTCTTCCAGGGACTTTTATAGAGGAATACCATGTAGTGATGTGGGTCTAAGGTGGCAGAGAACATGGGAGCTCACTTAGGTGGGCATGAGGTGGAACAAAGCTATGATCAAGCGATGAGATTATAAGCACCATTGCTCAGGTAAAATTGATTAAATCCAGTGCCAAATTAGGCAGCGAGTCACAAAGCAAGCTGCCATGAATCTGGGACAGGGTCTCTTCCTATTGGGGGTTAGGTTAGTGACTCATTGGAGCTCCTTCAAGGTGACTGATAAATGTTTAGGATATCAATCCCTGATGCCCATCCCTAGGGAAGTATATAGCTGTATTTGTTTCCTCTTTTCTTATGAGGTCTGGCCCAAATGGGAGTGTCTGTCTCTTCCAAGTTGCAGAATCACCTTGTCTTCCAGATTGTCTCCTTGAAGGCTTGGTCCTGTCTGACTGCTTACATTTCTATCAAATTCATCTGCTTACAAATTTTCCCCTTGTGAAGTAACCTGAACTGTCATGGGGGACAATGGGTGATGACTGCTCTGGCTATTTCAAGCTGAAAGGGGTTGTAGTTGCTGACAAGCAATTAGAGATACTCTCCAGAGCTTCCATCAAAGGTCCTCAGTGGACACCAGGAATTTTTATCTTGGGTAGGTGGAATACTTTTAAAACTAAAGGAACCATTAGACATATATTTTGAACACCCTTTGGGACATTAGTAGAAGGATCTGGGAAGTAATAACCTTTTAAATTTTGTAATTACAAAAAGGCCTAGTCAGAAATTTTTATAGGTCCAGTATGGGAGATCCCTTTAAAGTGAGGTTTAATTCATTTATCTTCCATGGCCCTTGGGTATTATCTCAAACAAACTGGCCTTTTATATCTCACCAACTCTACTATTACTCGGGGCACATGAATTGGCAGAAATAGAGAAACCATTGAGTACTTTTCAGTTTACCAGTAGGGCCACTGACTTGGTAACTACCAACTTTTGACTCTCCTGTATGATATGTTTTCAATTTACTTGAAAATAGGGAAACGTAAGGATATTATGTATTTTTAAGGGAAAATGCTTAATTATTAAAATGAGGGTGAACAGAACATTCAGATCTGCTGTACAACAGACTGAATATTTGGAAACAAGAAATACT
Organism: Myocastor coypus; assembly: GCA_004027025.1. Taxonomy (NCBI): domain Eukaryota; kingdom Metazoa; phylum Chordata; class Mammalia; order Rodentia; family Myocastoridae; genus Myocastor; species Myocastor coypus. The sequence continues at coordinate 32,843 of PVJA010009014.1, forward strand.
CAGCCTGCTCCATCTTCCTTCAAGAACTGTCAGTTGTACTGAAGAACATAAAAAAAAAAAAAAAAAAAAAACCTTCTTTTGGGCCAACACAGACAAGATTGGTCTGAATGACTTTCTTCTTGTTGGGACACAATACCAACACCCACGATTTAAAGAGGGAAAGGGTTATTTGGGCTCACACTTTTAGAGGTTATAGTCTATGGCTGGCTGCCTCCAACGCAGGACAGTGTGGCAGAGGACAAAGAGCTCATGAAATGGCATGAGAAAAGCAGCAAGAAAGGAGTGTGCAAGAGATGGACCAAGGTCATCCCCCCCCATGACCATCTCCTCCAACCAGATCTCACCAACTGCAAGGGAAACATAAGCCTTTAATATCTCCTCACCTTCCAAGGCCCTGGCTATGAGTACAGGAGGCTTTAGGGAGCCACTTAGATATAAACAATAACATTCTATCTTTAATCCCCAAAAGATTCATGCACACCCCTTAATGCAAAGTGTGTTTAGCCCATCTGTAAGACTGCCAGTCTTGGAAGTTTCAGCAGTTGCAGTCCAGAGTTTCCTCTGAGATTTAAGGCAAAGTCTTCACTATAGTGATCGGCAGAAAATTAAACACGTACAACAAATACTTGCACAGGATAAACAGTCCCCTTCAAAAAAGGAAAAAAGGAGAAATACAAGGATAGAAAGAAATAAGACAAAAGACCAAAACCCAGTAGAGTAATCATTAAGTCTATAGTTCCATGTCCAATATCAAAGCAATCTGTGGCAATGTGTGGACAGCAAAGGATGGCTCTCCCTGTATGGCACTGTCATAGTTGTAGTTTCCATAGCTTCCCTTTTCAGCAAATTTTGCTTGCTTGTAGATTTTCTCAGATCCATATTCCAGATTTTTCCCACCTTCTGGAGTCTGTACTGAACCTTTCAGCTCCACAGCCATAGCTTCAAATACTGTCCTCTCAGTGAAATGATGCCAGGCCTCCCTAGCTGTGGTGGATTAACCATTTGGTCAACTTGTGACACCCAGGTGAACCAAGTCAGCATGGTGCTAGGGATGAATAGCCCACCTGTGGATTGTTGCCAACAGCATCAGAGGAGAACCAGTGGGGAAGATGGTTTGCTGTTGATTCTCATGGAGAAGTCTGGCACACTGGTTATTCTGATCTAACTCAACTGTTCTCCTCATTGGAAGAGCTCAGGTCTTCCCTTTAGGGAAGATGGCTACAGTTCACTATGGTGAACGCTGGTCTTTACTTTGACTGTCACTTCCTGGCTCCAGTGAAGAGCTCTCAACCTGCTGGCACAGATCCTTCATCCCACTGGTACAGATTTTCTAGCTTTCACCACTGACTTGTGGCCTTCTCAGTGAAGATTCCTCATTGAGAAGAATTCTCCAGCCTTGCAGGAGACGTTGTTGTGGGTTCTAGGCCTCCAGTTGTACATCACAAAGGACAATTCCATGAGCTTTAGCTCTTCAGCTGGACTTGTGCAGGACACTGTGAGACCCAGGTCCTTTGGGTCTCCAGTGTGTGGATAGATCTTTTGCATTATTAGACTTTTTGGGAGAACATTATAAAACAATCCTATAAATTGTGTGTCCCAACCAGGCGTGGTAGCGCACATCTGTAATCCCAGCACTCAGGAGGCTGAGGCAGGAGGATCGATGCGAGTTCAAGACCAACCTGGGCTACAAAAGTGAGCTCAAGGCCAGCCTGAACTGCATAGCGCGACCCTGTCTCAAAAAGATTAAATAAATAAATAAATAAATAAATAAAGTGTCCTACATTAAATATTTTCTCATGTAAACCCTGACTACAACACTGGCCATCTTCTGAAATCTCAGTGGAAACCTTCATGACCCCACAACTGTTATATCCTAAAAATATGCCTAAAAGCAGCACCTTTGGGAGGTTTCTGTGGTGTACAGCCAGCTGGAAAGTAGCTGTGCCCTTTTGGATCTTGCCAGTGACTGAAGAGGACTCTGTGTTCCTGGACTGTTGAGCACTGAATTCTGTGAAACCATTATCTATTGGCTAGGCTGCAGCCATTCTGGAGCAAGATGTTCTGGTACTCTCTCCTCAAATAAGGTCTGTTGCCTTTGACTTTTGAGCCTGAAAAAAGAGTGGAGCCTTGCTGTTTCCTCACATTCCTTTAAGGTATTTTACCTATTATTCTGTTCCAAAGTACAGCAATTGGCTTCTTTTTAATTCTGATATTTTCAGCAACCAAGTTCTCTTCTGTTCCATCTTCACAGGCTCCAACTTCAGGTTTCTTTCCTAGCAACTCTGTTCTTGACTCACAGTGAGGAGCTGGCTCAAAGTCCCCTGCAGATATGAAGCCACAGAATGTCTAACTGCCTTAAAGTTTCCCTTGCCAGGTTAGTGTGCTATCTTCAGTCTACTATAGTGCCTCAGAAGAAGAGCAAAATGTATACAAATTTTCTGGAAGAAATAACACATGTGACCTGGAGTTCAACTGCCAATGGCATCCTTATTGCCAGCTGAAGCTTCTTGAGTCTTGCCTTTCTGGATGCATTACTGCCAATGTTATGGTCTTCAGAACACCAATTAGAATCTCGTATCAGCTCTGCTCTCAGCATTTGAGGGCTCTTTCTCCAGCAGGCATCTCAAAACCTTTCCAAACTGCCCACATGAGCAGGCTCCAAAGGCTTCTGAAGATAGTCACGTAGTGTCATAGCAAGAGTTCCACTTCTCTGACAGCATATGCTCTAGTAACTCTCTTTTAACTGAGGCACAATGTGAAACAGCTACAATTGAAAGAAGGAAAGGTTTATTTAAGCTCACAGCTTGTAGGGCTTTCAGTCCATAGCCAGTGGGCTCCAAGGCCAGGCAGCATGGCAGAGGGGCATTGCAGAGGGACAGAGCTCTGGGCATGGAAGCAGGAAGCAGAGAGACAGGAATGACGGAGGAGCCGAGAGGACACAGACCCAGGACAATGCTGCCAGTAAGCTACTCTTTCAAGCAGATCCCATCTCCTCAAAGCAACTCAGAGATAAAGGTCCAGAAGCCAATCACCTGCAAAAAGCCTCAGCAAAAAGTGCCTGAACGTTTGAGGTCATTTTTGATGTAAACCATGACAGGGGCCAACCCCAGTGATGACTCATGGGACACAAATTTCTTTCCCTACAGAACTACTGATTTCTTTCCCTACAGAACTACTGAAGGAAGAGGATAAAGGAAAATATGTCAAGTTTGATAAATGCCCTACATAGAGTCTTTGTGTTAACGTGGGTTTTCATCACTAACTCTGAACTAGAAGTGAAATATTAGGAAACCAAAGTGGATGTGCACAGATACATTAAGCTTTGCTAAGTCCTACCCCCCAGAAACAATAGTGGTTACAAATAGAAGATGAAACTTTAAGTATATTGGTATCCTAAGTGTAGTGTTTCATTTCATTACAGCTTTGCATATGAAAGGAAATCTTTCTAACAAAATGAAAACCACATACATGCCAGAAAAGAATGCTGGACTGAAAATATTTTTCTAAGTTGATAATGCCACTTTCACATGATTGTACAACTGAAGAAACAGATTAAGAAAAACAGTTAAACTGTTTTCTTTTAGTGCAGCAAAGCCATTTCAAAGAAAAGAACTCACAGAACTATTACAAATGTAAAAAAAAAAAAAAAAAAAAGCCTAAGAAAGCTGGGTAAATAAGGAAAGTTTAGATTACTGCTCACATAAAAATAAATGTTACTGTCCATCATTGCTCGGGGAGCAATAAGATTTGCATGAGGGATATTCAGATGCTTGAAAGCAAGCAAGCAGAGAACCGCTTTGAGCCAAAACCCCTTACTGTTTACAAAAGACGTTTGCCTTCTAATCGGTCCCTGTGAGCCTGCGCCTTAGAAACCACATCCATAAAATTCACTTTCATCTCAAATTTCTTCAGAACATAAAGTTTACTATAGTGAATGGACCAGCCCATTAGAGGACATATAGCTATTAGCAGCCTCCTCAGCAAGCCATTAGAATCACTTCATCCAAGGGGCTTCAAAAGCAACACCTTGCCTGAGCCACAGCAAACAGGATAGGAGTTATCAGGACCATGGACAGACCAGGTATAGGATCCTCTTGCTTGAAGTACTGACTGTCTGGAAGTATTAGAAGAACTTCCTTTATTTCTAGCCACAAGAACAAGCAGAAAGGAAACTTCTCTTAAATTATAATCTAACACCACACGTGTAATTTTTAAATAACCCAAATGGTAAAGACAGCTGTGGAAAAGCAATTTCTGTAGTTTTCTTCTTTAATAATTCTATTATAAATTAGTTTACTCTATGGAGGGTTATGGGTGTGTAAATCAGAGGAAGGAGGAGATGGCAGGAAACCCGTCAGTGGGGCAGCAGTACAGACACCAGTGTACTTCACAAGGGGCATCCTGCTTCCGCTGAGTCATGAAGCCACAAGGCTTCCAGAAGCTGGAAGAACTTTGCAGTTTCACTTATTTTCTGATGACAACGCGACATACAAGATAACGAATGCTTGGTACAAAGCTCTTCCTACCAGTGTAATTTACCATTCATTCAGATAACATAATTCAATACCTTTTCCACATACTTGACTGTGAATTGCTAGTTCTATGCACCCTTAATGTCAAATGTTTGAACAAAAAGTTAAGGAAGAGGGCGTAAGTGTGTGTGTATCCTGGTGTATGCATATGCTTCCCTCATATTACTTATTAAGATAATTAGAACTGAAAGAAGTATAATTGATGACTAGAAAATGTACTTGGAATAAAGCAAGGGAAATCTGGAGCTTTGTACATCAATAGAGTGAAGACAAATTCAAACCTTAATTACCAAGCTGTAGGAGCTATTTAAAAATTATGATTCATGTTAGAGGAACTCACATCTGAAGCAGTCTTGTCATCTTTCTTTGTGTTTTCAGTAAACGTTCTTCCTTCTTGCTACCAAGAAAACAGTCTTCCATTTTTTTACCCTTTAAATGCTTCTTACAACTCTACAATTAAATTCAAATCCATCACAAATTCTCCAGATGAGTCAGAATCCTAAGTTAGGCTTTTTCCAGCAGAGCTCATTAAAGAGAACTAGCGAAGGGAGAGGCCATTTGTTACATGTCATCTACATCTACACAGCAGTTCCTCTTTCTCCCTCAGTGCTTCTACACACATGTTCACTTGCATATTCACAGAAGATAAATACTGCAAACATGAAATGCTGAGTGTAGTATGTCCCATCACCCTGGGCCATAAAGAAACTCATTTCTCATGCAACTTAAAAGGAAATAGTGTCCACCTCATCATACACAAAATCTTACTTTTTATACTTTATATTCTGATCTCCAAAAGTCATCCTGGACAATCTTTACATATTACTGCAATGATTTGGGGTGGTTTGTGAAAGAATCAAGGCAGAAAATATCAAAATCAGAGCTAAACTCTACCATCTAGAGGCATCTAGATTTTTCCCCAAAGAGATGGACTCAATTTGGGTTCAGTAATGGCAAGTTTTAAGCTTAAGTTATTTTGAGTTAGAAGTTACATCATTTTTGAGACCCTGAGAGAAGAAGAAAATTGGAACAGAATGTAGGTGTTATACTTTGTATGTAGTTCTTCCCCATAAAGCCTTCATGCAGTCCCTTCAACTGCTCTTTTTTTTTTTTTTTTTTTTTGAGACAGGGTCTCACTATGCAGTTGAGGCTGGTCCTGAGCTCACTTTTGTAGCCCAGGCTGGTCTCGAACTCGCACCAATCCTCCTGCCTCAGCCTCCCGAGTGCTGGGATTACAGGTGTGAGCCACCACGCCCGGCTCAACTGCTCTTTCACTTCTTATTTACAAAAGCTTTATTTCTATTTTCACTATATTTTTTCTTTACTTTCCTTCCTTTCCCCTTCCTTCATTTCCTATTCCCCTTCCTATTTGAAGATTTTCTGTTTTCCAATGTCCATTATATAGTTTCGTCTTTACCCTTTTGATTTCTCATGCCAAAGAAAAAAGGAATTATTTAAACGTCTGTCTGAATCATTTCACTTTTGAGTATGGTCTCAAGGCCCTTCCCTTTAGAGGTATGTTAATGGATAAAGATGTATTTCTTCTTATACGGTGGGGTACTACTGTACCATAAAGAAAGATAAACTTGAAACATAATACATTCAAATGAGAAAAGACCACTTATCAATGTACCTTCTGGAAGATAGGTAAGAAATTCAGAAAACAAGAATAATTCAAAATCATGCTAAATTAGAAGCAGATATCACTGATTAGGATCTACAGCCATTTTTGCAGAGGCAACCAGAAGTACAGTGTATAAATCACGGACAGTGTTCTAGGCTTTAAGAGATACTGCTGTCTGAGGGAATCTAGTATGTTAAATAGAAGGTTCAAGGACCAGGATATCTCAAAGTAAGCAGGAAGTAACTGACTCACTGATACTAGAATGTCTCCCAGCCCCTACAAGTATAGAGGCAAGTTCTAGCCAGAGGGCAGCAGACTATGATTAAAGAGGTCTTGAGGGTTGTAGCAAGTGAGCAGCATTAAGAGACATAAGTTAGGAGCCGAGCATGGTGGCACACGCCTGTAATCCCAGCACTCGGGAGGCTGAGGCAGGAGGATTGGTGCGAGTTCGAAACTAGCCTGGGCTATAAAAGTGAGTTCAAGGCCAGCCTCAACTGCATAGGGAGATCCTGTCTCAAAAAGACCAAAAAAAAAAAAAAAAAGAAAAAAAAGAGACATAAGTTAGGGTTCTCTTCACTGAAAGAGGTTGTACACTGTTTACTATATACTCTGACATAATGCTTAGTACGCAGGAAACTTATTGGGAAAAGTGTCCTTCAGATCAAAAGTCAATTGGTGTAGGCAGAACTCTAGAACTAAAATGGTCCTATAAAATTACCTTAAATTGGGGAAATGCAAGCAGGCTTAGTACCACTCATCAATTGGCTATTTGATGCTGGCTGGCTCTGAGAAGAGTTGCAAGACCATTATAGGCTTTTTCTCTCTTAGACAATTGTTAGAGAGGGAATCACCTGCTTCTGCCCATATGCCCAGTACTGGAGGCAAGGAGGCAAAATTCTGAAGACAGATGATCTGGATAGCAAGTTGTGGTATCTACTACAAATGCTTACAGAACAATGGAAATACAAGTTTAATGCAAAAGGCGGGCCAACAGTCTAGGTACACAACAGCCTCAAGTTCACTTGCCTAAGTGAGATCTCAAAGCTTTGGTACCAACAGGCACAAATGCAAGGTCTTTCATCCATCTACCTCTCCTCTAAGCTAATCATAAAACCATCCTGAGAAATAATACAGGTTTATGGGTTTTGGATGATCAACTGTCTTATAGGGTTTGTATAGCTCCTATCATTGGAAGAGTCATGAGATGCCCATGGCCTCACTGTTTGGCTGTTAGTGTGACGGAAAGTGGCTCTGCACATGGATATGTTAATGCTTTAGGGAGTGTCTGTCTAAAAGTTGGCAATATAATGTTAGTCTTACATTTATATAACTTGTCTAATAGCCCTTCTATAGTGGAGCTACTAAGAGATTTATAGCATTGTCATTTAATCAAGAATGAAAGTCGAAAAGTCTCTAGTTACTGCCTTAAGCTTACGGTCATGTTGGATTCCAGCAGAGGTTCCACAAGACTGAAACACCTCATGGAGACTGAATTGCTACCTCCAACAAATCAAGACTTTTCCAGAGCCACCTTGCAATGGCAGTACTGAGACAACGATCAACCAGACAATTCAGCTAATCTAAACGAATAGATCTCATTTGTCTGTCCAAAAGACTCTTCTTCAGAGCTGTGCCTTTATACTGACATCTCCTCCTTGCTTCGCTGTCTTTGTAACTAGTAAATCTATAACTTGCTGATGTGTCCTGAAATTCATTTTCCATGACAAATTGAGGACCTACTCCATGGGATGAGCTGGGGTCTTCCTTTCTTCTTTGGAGGACCATCCAGTGATAAAGTGATACAAATAAGGACCAAAAGAGTGACTGAATAGAGGATTCAGTACTCAAGACAAGTTTGCATTTTGTAATTTATTTATTACTCCAAGATGTTAAAAACTAATGTCATGCACAAATATTTCAAAATGCAGATAGCCAGCAGAGGTGCTTTGCTTGGTGTTCAGTAAGCAGAATTATTACTACAAAAGTTATGTATCATTTCTTAGCATGAAACCCAGTTAGGGATGAAGGTAAATAGGAAATGCAATAATCTCCAAACATTCATATTCCAAGTTTGAACTTGGAAATTATATGACTCCACATTATAACTTTTCTTTGTTCATTCAGTCCGGTAGTATGAACTGGGACAGAATAAAACTACATCAGATGGAGCAAGCAATACAGTTGGGAACCAAGATTACCTTGAGAGGCATTCTCTATTCGAAGGGCTACCTAAAAACTTGTAGGTCTTTGGTGTTTCTCTAAACCTTTTCATCATAACTAGAAAGCAACTTACAAATGTAAATACTGTGGTTATTTTTTTTAATATTATTTTGGTACCTTTCTAAGTTCCTTCCCTCAAACTTTTTCCTTCCTTAGGGTATCTTCAATTCTTTTCAATGCCAAATCTCTCCATATGTTCTCTAGCTGTTCAAAGAGCACCAGCAGAAATAATGTGACCGTACAAGCCATAGCCATATTCCAGATGTTTCATCTTCCAAATAAAATATTCGGTTTCCTTGCCTCAAGAGTTTTCTCTCTATTAGGCAATTGATGAAATTATATCAGTTCAGAGGTTGATGACTGTCCCTACTCAAAAGGGTACACATATTCAATATAGCCAGAATCTGAAGATTTATTCCCCAGCCTTTTAATTCATATCAATACATTAAAAAATAAAAGAATCAAAAAGTATACAGTCACAGGAAAGCCTGTAATTTCTTTCCCATCCCAATAGATGGGGGAATTGTACTGAATGGGTAAAATTATAATAGCTTACAAGGGAGTTGGTTCAAAATGATTGCAAAAGTCAGAAAGGGGAAAAAAACCTAAGTACTTTATAAAAAGTTTAGGTTAATAATTCAGAGTTATGTGAAAATAGCACCTCACAAGTACAGAAAATTTCAAATATTTATGAATTTCATTGAACCATGTAATAGGTACATTCAGAACTGAGCATTCAGTATTCAATAGGAACCTTGAATTTTGTATTATTGAGTGATAATTTATGGTAGAGATTTAAGCAACTAAGGCGGGTATGTAGAAAAGCATGTTTGGACAGAGGAACCTTGGAAATCAAATTCACATCAACATGGATGTCTGGCAGCCATCTGAATTAAACTTACCTAACTTGGAAAACACTGAAACTAGTATTTATGCATGGAGTTTGTCAATGTACAAGGGGAAAAATCATTTTGTTGTGACTTTATGATTTTACTTTTGTAAATGGTAGTAGAAGAACACTGTCTCGGGCTGGGTAGATGGCTTGGCAGAATAAGTGCTTGCCTGGTACCATATGCTGTGACAGTGCAGGAAATCAGATGTGCTATGGTGGCCACCAAAACTGGATGTGGTAGTGCATGACTGTAATCCCAGCACTGGGGAGGCTAAGACAACAGGATCACTACAAGTCCAAGCTTCTCAGGAGACCCTATACTAAATAAATAAATACTTCAAAAGAACATTAGCTCCTTACTTAATGAAAAAACACAATTAGAACCTTCAAGGCTGAGAAGAGATTACTCTAAGAATAATGGATGGAGACTAGAGAGTGAGTAAATTAAAATGGGATGATACAGCTAATGAGATATGTGCATGGGGCCATCAGATCCTTCTTGTCCAGTCTCCTAATCAAGTTTCACAATCCTGAGAGTCAGAAAGGAATCTCAGTATCCACTACCTTGGCAAGGCAACAGAAATCTACTTTACCTAAGAGAAAGCAGTAAGCAGAGTTTTTCTGAAATCGCTCTCTCTGATAAGGACTAATGTTTCAGTTCCAATTTCCCAAAAGTACTAACCTTATATAAGAATTCCTTGAGCTAGAGACATGCACAACCCCATCCTTAGCTCCATTCTCCAGAGCGTTTCTAGCTTCCTGAAGGAATGAACAGTCTTACATAAGTCACTGCTTCTTGAAAGCTCAGCATAATAAACAATAGAACATTTTGCAATGTCCACAAAATTCATATACATGTAGATATTAGGGTGTACTACATAGATAGGTACCTATCATCCTGTATATGTAGATATAGCAATTTATTGTATGAAAGACAAAATACATTGAAAATATTACACATATTGCATAGATCTTATTTTAAAAAATATTTCCTCATAGAATTATATGAGTATCCTATCACAGGAATACTATATTAATTTTAATAATTCAGTGGAACATGAAAGGTCACCCAGCTAATTTTTATTTTAGGAGAGTCAATTACACAACTATCAATTACTTGAGTCAAACTAATGGAATAACTTTAAGACAACAGATGAGAAAGACAAAAGATGTCACTAAAAGTATGAAGAGATATGACCACTACTTATTTCCAGGAAGTTTTCACTCTAGGCTAATGGAAAGGTTAAGATAAGTTGCAGAAAAAATTGACAAACTACAAACAGAAAAGCAAGAGAAAAAATGTATTATACAATTACACTGGCCCTAATGTATATGGCTGGGTGAAATCTGTTGAAGATTCTGTCCATCCTTGTATTACCACCGTTAGCCAAATTTCACTCCACAGAAGCCAAGGAAAATTCATGAGGCCAGGTTGCCCAGTAGAAGAGGTGCTCTGAATACAAAATCATGCCATGCTCTCATTTTTTCTCAGTCTTGGCATTCTTAAGTAGGAAAAAATAAAAGCATTGAATTATCTTGCCAATAATTTTTAAAAATGTAAATTTGAGTTTCAAACTTTAGCAAAAAAAAAAAAAAAAAAAAAAGACAAGAAAAATCAACTCAATAGTATATTCTAATATACCATACGCTGTAGAGGGGAAAAAAGACAGAGAATTACCATTTTTAAGAGCACTGTGGACAAAAGTACAGGCTCAATGCCAGCCAGCCCATTTCTGATCCAACCACTGCCAGTTCATGGGCTGTGTCACAGAGTATTATGTACACTGAATGGCTTCATAACACCAAAAAGCACAAGGTGAACTCATGATGAGTCAGCTCTCGACGTTGGGACTCTGTATTGGAGCTCCTCTTGAAGGGTTCACAGTATTTTCTGCCTCAGATTAAGTGACTAACTCACCCTTTCAGAAAAGGATGTTTTGTCTCTTCATTCTCATATGGAACCGCTTGTACCCCATTTCATTATGTGCTCCCACTGTATCCCTAATTGTATGAAGTTTAAGTTGAGAAGGTTTTTTGGGGGTAGGGGAGGCTGACTCAGGCTGCATTAAGGGTGGGTCTGGTAAGTCATGTGAGGGTGGGGATCAAACACCAGTCCCCTGTGCCTGACATGGTTTGTCCAAGCAGGCTCTTAAATACTCAGCTAACCCACAAGCCCTGTATGACTTTGAAGAGCATCCCTCACACCTGTCAGTGTCTAGCTCAGTTCCTGGAGCTTACAAAGTCTGTATACTCAATGGACTAATAAGTTCCTACAAGAAATCTGACAACTCTGTAAATTCGGTGCTATAATATGTCTGCTTTGCATCTGAAAAGCTTGAAGAACAGAGGACTCCAAGGTAAAGATTAAGGGACACAAAATTAGTCAAAATAGCATCCAAGACTTCAACCAAAATATGTTTGAATCTATAATTTATGTTTTTTCCTAAGTCTGTCCTTTATATGAATAGGACATAGGATTAATGGAAGGCTCATGTAAACAAAGTATGTCAGTGTCTGAAGTGACATGTAGGGGCTAGGGAGATAGCTCAGTAGAATAAGCACTTGGGTGACAAGCACAAGGAACTGTGTTCAATCTTTGGTTCTGAAAAAATAAAATGACATGTGAAGCAAATAAGGATGGTGTGAATGATTGCTTGACTTCACCAAGTAAGACATGCCAACCTAGTCATCTGTTTCAGAATAATCATCATCCAAGTGTGGCCCATGGACCATTAACATCAGTATCCTCTGAGCACTTGTTAGAAATGCAAATTACCAGCTCCATAATTACTGAATAGGAAACTCTGGCAAACTATTCAGTCTTCCTCCAAGCAACTCGAAAATGTTTAGCTTTGAAATAAATTCACTGACAGTTGTGCCCGCCCCTCACTGATAGTCAGTCCTGGACATGTAAAGGCCCCCAGCCCAGAAAGATGGCCTAGGCACATCTGTTCCAGCCTATGATGGTACAATCATGTACATTTTTCTATGTGTTTGTTATAAACAAACAACTTAGTTATGATTTGACTGAAGTCTTACGCTCTGTGAAATAATCGAATATCAGGTAATTTTTCTTCTGGAAACAAGTCATTTGTTACAAATCACCACTTTTAAAAAAAAAAAGCAGTTTTGTTTTATCAGAGTCTTTGTTTGTGACATTTTAGATTATTAATTGTGTATAATAAATGCAATTTTAATCTCACTGGCTAATATCTATTAGGTGATTGTATGCTGAGGCTGTTCTAAGACACCGGCTATGATAGCAAATATACAATAACTTGGGCTCAGGATTATGATTGCAAACTTTTAAATAATAGCCCAATATAGAAATCATAAAACAAGATGAAGCTGTTTGTAAAAAGGAGCTAGGAATCTTTTTAGCATGAATCTACCAAATCAGGCTCAAGAACAGAGAAATAGGAAGAGAAATCTAAAAAAAAACACCAAAAAACGTATTTTTCAAAATGAGTAACGCCTCTGATCCTAAATAAAATGCAGAAAGCATATTGCACTTTGCTAATTGCAGTAATGTAGCTAGAACAGAATACAAATAGCAACTGCTTAAGTAGTCTGAAACTAAAAAGGCACCGGATTGGAGAGGGCCAAAATGACCATGAGAAAGTGACTTGCTTATTTATTCCTGGAATTTTTCCTGGCTTGTATTTCAGGATACTTTAAGTTTTCAAGTTGTATAAACCAGGGATGATAAGAAAATGATAAAAAATACTAAAGAAAATAATACTAGATGGTCTACATCTTAACCTGATAAAAGCCATCTTTGAGAAACAAACATCATACTAAATGGGGAAAAAACTGAAGGCCTTCACTTTAAAAATCAAGACCAAGACAAGGATCTCCACTGTCTACACTCCTATTACATACAGTACTGGAAATATTAGCCAGAGCAATTAGACAAGAGAGACAAATAAAATGAATGAGGATTGAAGAGGAAGAAGTGAAATTATCATTCTTTGCAGAAGACAAAATACTCTACATAGAAGACCTCAAAAAGTCCACCAAGAGTCTTGTAGAACTAATAACTACATTCAGTAATATAGCAGGATACAAAGTCAATACTAAGAAGTCATTATTAGCATTTTTGTACACAAGTAATGAACACTCAGAGAAATTAGAGAAACCTTTTGCAATAACATCCAAAAAAAAAAAAAACATAGGAATCAATCTCACAAAGGAAGTAAAATATTGACACGGTGAAAATTATGATACTCTGAGAAATGACACTGAAGAGGATTTGAGAAAATGGAAAAATAGTTTTTGCTCCTAGATATGAAGAATCAACAATAAAAATGGCCACACTCCTAAAATTGTTATGCAAATGTAATCCTGATTAAAATACCATTTGTATACGTCAAAGTGATAGAGAAAACATTCTTGAAATTCATATAGAACCAGAAGAGATGTAGTATATCAGGGCAATCCTGGGAAACTAAGGAAAGACAGGAAGTATCATAATCCCTGACCTGAAATTATACTATAAAGTTACTGTGATAAAATCAAAATGATGCTGGAATAGAGACAGACCTGAGGATCAATGGGGCACATAAGAAGATACATACACCAGCAAATACACTCAGCCACTTTATCTTTGATAAAAGAGTTGAACATGCTCACTGGAAAAAAAAATGTCTTTAATGAATGGTGCTGGATAAACTGGCCTTCCACATGATAAAGGCTAAAACTAGCCCCATGCCTACTGCCATGCACAAAACTACAGTCAAAATGGATCAAAGATTTAAATATTAAAATAGAAACACTAAATCTTCCAGAGAAAAATGTAAGTAGAAGTCATAAAGATATAGCGGTAGTTAGAAAATTCATAAACAAAAACAAACTGCACAAAAAATACTTCAAAGAATCAAAAACTGGCATTTCATATTTTTGAAGTTTCTTCCCTTCAAAAGAAATCTTCAACAGAGTAAAAAGAAATTCCATGGCATGGATAAGGTATACCTTACTGTCCTTCGGACAAATGCCTTCTATCTAGAACATAAAAAGAATTTTTAAATACCAGTCCCCTCAAATTCAAAGAGCCAATCCAAAAATGGGCATGTGAGATAAATATACACTTCTCAGATGAAGAAATACAAATGGCAAAGAAATACATGAAAATGTGTTCAACATCATTGGTAAGTGGAGAAATGCAGATTAAAGCAACACTGAGATTCCATTTCACCCTAGAAAGATGGCTGCCATCAAGAAGTCATCCAATAATAAATGCTGTGGGATAAAAAAGAAAGGAACCCTTCTTCACTGTTGGTGGGAGTGCAGACTGGTACAACCACTGAGGAGATTTGTGCAGAGATTCATTAAAAAGGTAGGATTGGGCTGCCCAAATAGCTCAGTATATTAAAGCACCTGCAAGCATGTTCAGGGGCCAGGGGTTCGATCCTTAGGTCTGCTGTAACAGCCCTATGCCCAGGGCATGCTGAGGTGGCATTTGAGACTGAGTATGATGGTGCATGCTTGTAATCCCAGCTCTTGGGAGACTGTAAACAGGAGAATCACTGCAAGTCAGATCTAGTAGTGAGACTCTGAACACCCTGTAGGCCCTTCCCTAAAAATTACAGAAAAAAGAAAAAGCTAGGATTGGAGGTTCTATTCAAGCCAGCTATTTCCACCCTGAGTATTTTTCCAGAAGAACTGAAAATATCATACCACACTGATATATGTGCATCCATGTTTATAGTGGCACAATTTGTCCTAGCTAAAACTTGGAAGTAAACCAAATGCTAATCACCTGAGGAATGGATAAAGATGATGTGGTATTTTTAAACAATAGAGTATTATTAAGCTGTACAAAAGATAAATTTGAGGCTCTTGTTGGTAAATGGATGCAACTAGAGAACATATTCTTAAATGAAATAAATCAGACCCACATGTGCAAACATCATATTGTCTCTCTCTCTCTCTCTCTCTTTTTTTTTTTTTTGTCTTTTTGAGACAGGGTCTCACTGTATAGTTCAGGCTGACCTTGAGCTCAGTTTTGTAGCCCAGGCTGGTCTCGAACTCTCACCGATCCTCCCGCTTCAGCCTCCCAAGTGCTGGGATTACAGGCATGCGCCACCATGCCCGGCTAATATAGTCTCTTTAGTCTGAGAACTTGAAAGAAAAAATTAAGTCTGAGGGGTACTAGAAAATAGAATGAGCCTGTTCACAAGACAGGAATTACTGAGTTGAGGAGAAAGACAGGAGAGGGAGTGCTGGAAATAGATTTATCTATGTATGTAAGCAGGATGTCTTGAACAAGTGTACTGTGGATTTTTGCTGGTCTATGGAAAGGAGCAGTTGGTGCTTAACTTGTTTTGTTTCCTTTTTTTCAATGCTTCTATGTTTTTCTCTCCTTAATTCTTACATATTTCTTTCTTTTTACAACTTTGCATGCATATATCTTATAATGCAAACAAGTAACTTGAAGACATCATGCAATACAACAAATACTGTGAAATCTATATTATTATTTAGTTAAATTCTGCATCATTTAGAATTTTTCTGTTTTAATACCATTTTGGATTCTCTGTAAAAACTAAAAATTAGAAAGAAAATATGAGAGCCCTTCTGTTTTAGGCCAAAAAGCAGGAAGTTGGCCCTCTGTGGGCCAGAGAGTAGATGTAGTTTCGCCTATACCATCTTTCTAAAACATATTGAGTCAAACAAATTCCATGAGAGGGAGGCACTACTACTAGTAAAACAGTTGTCCATATAACTAACACTGAGAAGAGAAAATCTCACCTGAGAAAGTGAGAAAGGAGGTTTCTCTAAGGTGAGAAGAATGTGAAGAAAATCCCATTATCCATTTTCTTTCTTTCTGCAAGCCCATTTATGATGGAAGCAGACTCATTTTTGGAAGCCATAATATAGCTGAGGGAGGCTTTGTGTCTGACTTTGAAGCTAAAACCAGAGGAAGTCCTGGGAACTGGAAAGGGTAACAAATTATAGAGAAGAGGTAGAAAAGGGATCCCCTAATGCTTGTGATCAAGTTTTTTGTTTTTTAGTTTTTTTTTTTTTTTTTTTTTTTTTGCAACTGGCCTGAAACAACGTAACAAAGAGATGTCCTTAAGACTAAAGAATACATTTGAAAAAGGATTTTAACCAAGTCCAAGTCTCACAATCATCAAAATGGCCCAAGTACAGCCTAAAACTACTCAGTATTAAAAAAAAGAACTGAGAAAAATGTAACTCTCAAAGAAAAGTATAACATATACAAACAATCTAAAAAGTGGCCCACGTTCACCATTCCGCTCCAGACCCAACCCAGGCCAGAATCTGCAACTTCAGGATCCCCTCCAGACTCAGCCTAAGCTTGGTGTGTGTGTGAGGTCTGCTCCGCATCCAACATGTCCAACAGACCCATCCCAGATTCAAAATGTGTGGGGTTCACTCCCATGGCTGCCGCAGGAATGAACTGAACACAGCAGCAGAGCTAAGCTAGGCACATCTGGACAAGTTTCAAACTTGAGAGATCCAGACCTGCTAAACTGAGACAATTTGCTAGACCCACATCTATGAGTGTCTTCTCTCTTTCTCTTCGTCTCCAAAGCAGGCAATAGGTAACTGGGTGAACTAATCTGGCTGCAAGACCCCAAGTACAGCAAAGGGAGGTGATCAGATAGAACTTAGGGAAACTACATTAAATAAAAATTCCCAATTTAATATCTGCTTGGCTGCACAGACAAAATGTTTGCTCTTACTGTCTGAAACACAAATCCATTCATTACAAAAGTTTTTTCAACTGCTACATAATTGTAGTTCTGTAAGTACAAAACTATAACTACCTTAACCATATAATATCTCTTCAGTAAAAACTTCAGTAGGTACTAAGGGCATAACTACACCAAAGTTCTACACTAAAGATCAGAGACAGTAGTATACAAAATGACAAAGAGAAGGAGTAAAATGCAATCTCAGAGCCAAACCCCACCCAGAAAAAATGCAGAAGACACTAGCACAGAAGAAACTGGGAATTACAGAGCTAAAATCTCTGAATTAATGGTGTCTTAAGTAAAGAAACAAGTACAGAAAGATATAGAGCATGTCAGATCATAACTAACCTCTAAAGTAAAAAAAAAAAAATCTCTGAATTAATAGCATCCAAAATAAAGAAAAAAAAAACTGCAGAAAGGTAGAGAAGAAATCAGATCAGAAATAATCACTGAAGTAAAAAAAAAGGATAACTATAGTGAAAGAATTAACAGCTACTCCTACAGAAGACACTGATAAAAACCAGAGGAGATTAGAAAACTATTGAATGCTTGAATGAACAATTTAGAAAAGAAATAGATTGCATGAAGCAGACTCAAAGAGATACAGGAGAACCTAATATCTGAATCACAAGCTGGCAAAACCATTTGAATGAAAGTGAAAATGGAGTTTCAGATTTGAAGATAATTACAGCTAGTGAAAAGATAAGGAAGTATCTCTTAAAAACAACTATGATGCAGGAAAAAATAATCCAACATCTGCAAGATGATGCAGTGATGAACAATGTGAAACTAATAGGCATTAATGAGAAAGAATGAATCAATACAAATGATGTAAAAAGAATATGGGCAGAAGTAATAGCAGAAAACTACCCAAATATGGAGAAACATTCTAGCATTTAGATAATGAAACGTAGAACTCCAAATGACATCAACCCAATTTAAAAAAATGGAAGAGGTAGTCAGATCATAAATACTATGAAAGAAAACCTGAAATAAAACAATCTTATGAGTGGCTGATCAACTTGAAAAGTGGGAAGATGGGGAGGATTGTAAGAATGTTGACAAGGGGTCCACTCATATGAAAGTTGAAGCATATTTCATACAAATTCAAGTATGTACATATGGAAAATGGAGAAAATAAAAGTTATAGGAAGCAAAAACAAGAAAAAGAAAAATCTTAATGGACATGAAAAGTCTAATATTCAATACAACAATCATAACAGTTCACCTTAACTCTCCCATATCCCAAAATGATAGATCAATCTGGTAAAAAAATTAGCAAAAATGTAGCAAATATGAAACAGAACTTGGGACAAATGGACGTAGTGGACACAAACAGGTCGCTCCACACAGCTGCTTCTGAATAAACATTTTTTTCCAATACACATGTAACATCTTATAAAATAGATCACATATTAGTCCATAGGTCATGCTTAAGTATATGCAAGGAAACATAAATTATCCCATGCATCTTATCTGAACACAGTGCAATGAAACTGGAAATAAATGAAAAAAGGAACCACAAAAACCCTGTAAATACATGAAAATTGAACAACACCATCCTCAGCAACCAGTGGGTTACAGGTGAAATTAAACAATACATACAATTTAATTAAAATTCAAGCAAGGGGCCTGGCAGGATGGCTCAGTGGTCTAAAGCGCCTGCATGGGAAAGCTTGGGCGGCTTCAGGGACCACGGTTCGATCCCCGGCACCACATGTTGTGCCAGTTCTGCCCTTGGGGCGGGCTGAGGCGGCCATAAAAATGGGTGAATAAACAAATAAATGTTCTGAAACAAGAAAAAAATGAATAAAATAAAATTAAAAAATTAAAAAAAAATAAATAAAATTCAAGCAAAATCTATTGGATTTTATGGGATGCAATGAAAGAGTTCTTAGAGGGAAAATTACAGCTTTGAACTCACACATTAAGAAAATAGAATGTGAACAAACAAATACCCTAATGCTGCTCCACAATCATCTAGAAAAGGAAGAGCACACCAAACCCAAAGCCAAAAGATGGGAAGAAATTAATAAGTTTAGAGCAGAAATTAAGACAATTGAGACAAAAATCTGGTTCTTCGAGAGATTAAATCAAATTGATATGCCCCTTGCTATCCTCTTCAAAAAAAGGAAAGAAAAAACTCAAAAACTCAAATTCAAGCAATAAAGAATGAAAAGCACAAAATTACCACAGACCCAGCAGAGATTCAGAAGATCATTAATAGTTTGAGAATCTTTACTCTCACAGTATTGAAGATACAGATGAAATGGACAGATTCTTAGAAAGGTACAAATTTCCAAAAAACGAATCAGGAAGATATAAGAACTCTCGATAACCCGATAACAGTCAATGAAATACAAAGTGTAATAAAGCAAACGAACAAAAAAAGCTACTGACAATGAAAAGTCTAGGTCCTGATGGATTCACAGCCAAACTGTATGAGACATTTACAAAAGATATAATCCTAATACTCCTCAGTATCTTCAATGAAATTGAAAAGGAAACAATCCTCCCAAAATTATTCCGAGATGCAAGTATTATACTGATATTAAAAGCAGAGAAACCTGCAACTAAAGAAGAGAACCATAGGCCAATCTCTCTCATGAACATATATGCAAAAATCTTCAATAAAATGCCAGAAAATAGTATACAGAAAATCATCAAGAACACTATACACCATGACCAGGTAGAATTCATCTCAGCGATGCAACATTGTTTCAACATACACAAAGCTATACGTGTAATACACTATAACAATAGAGCCAAATCCAAAATCCACACGATCTTCTCAATTGATGTACAAAAGCCTTTTAACAAAGTCTACCACTCATTCTTGTTCAAAGTTGTACAGCAAATTGGAATCGACGGCCACAACTTCAATTTCATAAAAACCATCTATGACAATCCAATGGCTAACACATTTCTAAATGGAGAAAAACTAAAGCCTTCTACTCTCAGATCTGGTAAAAGACAAGGATGTTCTCTATCACCACTCCTATTCAATACAGTTCTGGAATCATTAGCTAGAGCCATTAGACAAGAGAGACAAAAGGAATAAGAATAGGTAAAGAAGTTAAACTATCATTATTTGCAGATGATATGATAGTCTATTTGGAAGTTCCAAAAAACTCCACCAAGAAGGTACTAGAATTAATATGCAAATTGAGTAGCATGGCAGGATATAACATCAATGCCCAAAAGTTAATAGCATTATTCTACACAGATGAGAAATACCCTGAGAGGGAAATTAGAGAAATAATACCTTTTACAATAGCACAGCAGAAAATGAAATACTTAGGAATTAACCTTACTAAAGAAGTAAAGGATCTATTGAATGAAAATTACAGTACTCTGAAAGAATAAGTCATAGATTATTTCTGTAATGCAAAGATATTCCATGCTCCTGGATAGGTAGAATCAACATTGTGAAGATGGCCTGACTCCCAAAATTGTTATACAGATTTAATGTAATCCTTATCAAAATACCACCAACATACCTCAC
>PVJA010009015.1:0-62185 GCA_004027025.1 Myocastor coypus
ATATCTGCCTCCATCTTTAGGAAGGTAGGATGTTCCATTGTGCTACTGCTGTGAAAACTTTCTTCTCGTTTTTCCCTTTCTTGGAGCAAAGTCTGCTTCAGGAATTTGAAGACCCTTGGGGTCATGACGACAGGTGTACTCATGGCTTCTGAAAAAGGCAGCAGTGACCCCATAGGAGGGAGACTCTAGCACATGGCAGAGCATTTGTTGGGGCTGCTTAAGACAGCCCTTCATTGGTCACTTCTGTGCCATCTGGAGATGCATTTGAGAGATTCTGTGTCCTAGGGGAGCTTTAGCTCATGCAGACAATGGGCAGTGCGAGGACCGCCTTTGGGGCGTGGCCACCTGGAGGGCCACTCCCTTCATTTTCTCCAGTTGTTGCTGTGAAAGATCTTGCTCCCAATCTTGCTCACGTTTCCTATTTTCAAGAGAAAATCCAACTATTTATGGGGAAGTTCCTAATTTTAAATGTTGGTTAAGTTTTTACACTACAGTGAACCCTTAAACTCAAATTGTTCCTGAGGGCTAGTCGTAACTTAGGCTCTTAGTTCGAGGCTCAGGCCTCTCTACACAGCTTTCCAAGTCTCTTTCCTTTACACAGGCAGATTTCAGTATCCTTAGAGAGACACTGAATGCCCAGGATTTCTCCTAGGAAGGATGCTGTGATGTACCTTCTAGAGCTTTTTAAGGGTTAAATCTGTATCTGAACCATCTGGAGATAGAAGCAGCCAGCATTTAAGTCATAACTCAAGACTTTGGTTTCAAGTTAAAACTAAAGTTCCTGTCATAAACTAAGTTGTTTGTACATCAGGTTGGTCATAGCTCAAGGATCTGCTGTATTCTATTTCTGGGATCCAAAAGAACCCACGTGTGGGTCATTTGTTAGACAAGAATTATGTAGAAGTAGTTCTCAGTTCTTTCCCATTTAGAATTCCACACATCACTCCACATCTCTGGGATGTCCACATACACCTCCCTTTCACAGTTGTTTTCCTTTGAGTAAGTCCAGGCTGTTGTCATTTTTACCTCCCCAAATCCTGAAACAGAGATCACAGTATCATAGATGGTGTGCGAAGACTGGGTAAATTTTGATATTGGAAGAGAAACAAAACTCACAATAGTGACTTACAGTGACAAACTGACGCTGCCACAGCAGAAGCCACCTATAACTTGGTGTGTGTGTGTGTGTGTGTGTGTGAGCACGTGTGCGTGCATGCGTGCACTCACTAAATGAGAATGAGCAAGGCCTCAAGCAAATGTTAACTCATTTCAACCTCATGATTATAGGATGAGTGAGGTGCTGTATGATCTATGCTTTCTGAAGATCTGGTAAGTTCAGTTTATAGCTCAAGGACACAGCTGGTGGGACAGGGAAGGCTATTCTCCAGACCAGAGAGTTCTTCATACAGTGTTATTTTCCCAATTCATTATTCAGGCCTTCGCAGGCACCTCCCTGGACAGTGCTATGAACTTAGTAGGCCTTCTTAATTACTTTTCTTGAGAATCATACTGTTTGATTGGCTTTTCTCCACTAAGTGGAATTAGTCTAGTGCTAGCAGTTTTTCCAAGCATATAATGAGCCCCTTCATACCCAAATTTTCATGATGGAGTTTATTTTGTTGAAATACAAAAGAAAGGCAAATATTTACTAATTTTTGCTTTATTGAAACATAATACACAGGGGCATACTTTTAGAGATGATAAATCATTTCTTTCACAAAGGGATCTTGGGGAGAAAGAAATGTACCACATTTAAAAATTATATACTATTCTGTAATTGCACAAGTCAAATACATGTATTATTTGTAATTACATCAGTAATACATGTAATTACATGAGGAAACAATTATAGCAAACCACATTCCAAGAGAACATGAATCAAGATGTTTTTCTTTTTCCCAGTTCCTCTGCAGCATTAGTTTGTCTTGCCAAAGTAGGAATAGCACACAGATTTAAAAAAAAAAAAATCCCTGACCTACCTCAAGCACGTGAAAGATTTCTCCAGCAAATTGTGATGCTTTGCAATCGTAAAGGTGAGAGTGAAACCCATCTTATTTCTTCACTTCCACTGCCTTATTTTCTTGCCTATAAAAAAGGTAGCAGACAGTGCATTTCGGAGACACGCTGATGCCACCCGGTGCTACCCCTGAGCCTGCAGAGCAGTTCTGCTGTGGCTAATTTCTTCTTGAGAAAATCCACTCACATTCTTTACTCTGTTGGAAAAAATAGCTGGGATCATTTTAGGGCTAGTGAATAGAGGCCTACTGCATGGAAACATAGAGTTTTTAAAGAAACTCTGGAGTCAATTTGATGGGACAGCAGGGGCCGTGGCAGCAGCTGTGGTCATGGCTTAGAAAAGGCAATGTTAGGAGGCTCCAGTAGGTGGCACGGTATTTGTTGGGGGCTGTGGCCACCATCCTTTATCAGTCATTTCTGAACTCTCTGAAGGTCCCTTAGAACAATTTTGTGTCCTTGCTGTGCCTTAGCTTATGCAGATAATGGACACAGGCAGATGGCACTCAGGATGTGGTCACATGGAGGGTGACATTCCAGGGCTTCAGTTTTTGCTATGAAGGATCTTGAGTCCAGTCTTGTCCATGCTTCCTATCCTTAAGAAAAAGTGTGAATCTAATCATTCAGAGGATGCCTACTGATTTTAAAATATGAGCAACATAAATTTTTCATCTTGAAGAAGATTTTTCAGACATGTTCAGTGCTACTGTGCTCATCAATTGCTGTGCTGGGTGCCGATTAGGGCTGTAAAATGTGGTTGGCAAGAGTTATAGAAATACTGAGTCATGTGACAAGAATTGGGGGAGGTCAGAGGGCCTCAGAGGGTGGGGATGAGTTTAGAAGGGATAGGTAGAATTGATTGAGATGGATACTTACTGCACCAGGGAAGGGATGGAGGATTGGTGGGAACACTTTCCAGGTAGGTGTAACAGATGCCCAAGGGTGATGAGGCGTGGTGAGTGAGACACTCTCCAGCCTGTGCAGGTTCTGCAGAGCTGGACGTGAGGATCACGGGTGAGGGGTAGCAGGAGGTATGGCTAGTCATGGATGTGGACCCATTCCCACCATCCTGGGGGTGTGGAAATATCAGTAATACACATGTAGGTTTTATTTGGGAACTTCTGTTACACCTATGGTAGTACCAAAAAGAAGACTTTCCTTTGCTTGAAGATGTGGATGTAAACTCTGACTGTGGGCTGTGGAGTTGCTCGTGGCATCTGATGTGATAGGAGAGATGTGAATATGTCATAGGTGCATGTATTTATTGCCTGGGTGAGGCCCTGAGGCTTATGTTCAGCTTTGGCATGGGAAGGAGTTCCGTTGGAAGGCCCCATGGAGGTCTGTGCGTGGGCAGGAGCGGATTGATGGAGCTGCTCTTGGGAAGCATGCTGGAGACAGCGCTCGGTTTGCGGCTCAGCGGGCCTGCCATAGAGATGAAAGGCTTCTAGGAATGCAGAGAGACCTCCTGCAGCGAGGGCTTCCTTCCCATTCCTCTGTCTTCTACTTTTCTTCTCTTTTTTTTTTTTAAATTTATTTTATTTTTTTCTTCTTTCAGAACTTTTGTTTGTTTGTTTATTTATTTTTATGGCCGGCTCAGCCTGCCCTGAGGCCAGGGCTGGCACAGCATGTGGTGCCGGGGATTGAACTGCGGTCCCTGCAGCTGCCCAAGCTTTCCTAAGCAGGCGCTTTAGACCACTGAGCCATCCTGCCAGGCCCCCTGTCTTCTACTTTTCATCAAATTCTTTGCTACAGGCTTAAAAGGTTAGCAAACAAGGAGCTTCAAGATGGAGGATTGAGTTGCACCTCTGTTGGTTATAGTATAAATATCACTGAATTCCTTTGTGTGGTTGGCAGACATGGAATGTGAGGCTCTTGCTGCAGGCTACCATCTGTGTCCTGGCCTCATCAGGAGAGGTGTGAGATGAGGAAGGTGACAATGGCAGCAACAAGGATGATGCTACTAAGAAGGGCAGTTTGGAGAGTCACCGCGTCAAGGGTTTCTTTGCAGGTCCATTTTATGAGTGTAGTGCTGCTGTGTCCCCTCTTGCCAGGGAGAGAACTATGGCATGGTGGGGCTTCTGAGAAGGACAGAAGCCAGAACTGAGACCCAGAGTGGGTGTGAGGCTCCTAGTTGGTGGGGCACAAGAGGAGGACACGGTCAGTTTCCTCTGTGAGGTTTCCTGGGTTGGGGCCCTTGAGTGGGTCCTGAAGAGGGAGAGGAGGTGCCAAGGAGCAGTATTTGGCAGAGGGCACCAGGCTGAGGCTCCGGCTGGAGTAAAGCACAGAGGATGAAAACGGGACTTGTGGTCAGTGGCGAGTCATGTGGAAGGCAATGGGGAGTGAGGCAGGACTCCTAGAGGTTCTTCTGGTGGTGGTCTTGGGCGCTGGTGGAAGATGCTCTGTCCTCCTGTTTTGGGCCCTTGGGGTGGCATGGCTGCAGTCTCACTGATGGCTGCCAGCATCTGGAATGAGGGACGCTGAAGTGTCAGCTGTGTTAGCATCAGGGCTAAATCGACCTTCCTGGGCAGTATGTATGTATGTATGCTCAGTGGACTAAGTGTATATGTATGTATGTATGTGTTTGCATTTACTGAGATCACACGCATTTCTGTTCCACTACAGAAAAATCAATGGCGTGTGTGTGCACACGTGCATGTGTGTATGTGTGTATGTTTATTCTGGCAAGAACTGAGGAGTCTTTATTTTGTCCTGGCTACCGGCGTTTGAAGGGGCCTAATTGCATTCTCCGATATGTTGCCTGAGATTGGCTAACTGTGGTCATCCGAGGTATAGAATTGTCTGTGTATTCTTTCACAACCTGTGAACATCAAATGATTTCACCATATAGGGTCTAGCATTGGTTGATATTCAGGACATAAGTCCCAGAACGTTCCTGCCTTGCTAAATTTCAGTTTGTATATCTTTCGTCAAATATTTGACTTAGCTGGGGCTGGTTGGCATATTGTGTTAGCTCAAAGTGATTTATTGTCTCAGTGTCATCCATTCAATACGGAGAGGTAATATTTAGTGTGTCAGTGGGGATCATGTTGTAATCTCAAGGAAAATATCGGAAGTTGAGTAGAGAAAAAAAAAATTCTAAGGAAAAGAACCAAATAGTTACCAAAACAGACTTTTCTAATATATGTTCGTTCACTGGAAGTTACATCCACAACTTCATTTCTCATCAAGACTTCCAAGAGCCAATTTCCAGGAGATTTTGTCTCTCCTTGCAGCTGAATATTTGGGAGTATTTTAAAGTGATATCATAAAATAGATTGGAAATGAAGTCTCATAAATGATCTTTAATCAACAGACTCTGTTGCTTCATAGAACAGAAAACAGTGAACAAAGGACTATGATTTTGATTCAAGGAAAGAGAGCTATTTATTTTAAGTATTTCTGTAGAATGGCAGAAGTAATTTATTCAGTTATAATTAGACACATTGTAAAATGGATGACTGTGAAGATAGTGATTCTTACTGGCGTTGGAGAGTGGGAGAGAACTCTTCTGGGTGATTCTGTGTTATCTGGCTGCAGATCCTGGTGCCAGGAATTAATCTGTGAACCAAGGCAGAACCAGAGAAAAATGGAAGCTGGAACCATTCATGTCCCCTTTTTCATAATCAAAATGAGTTTTTGTTCCTTCTTTCTTATTAAAAACCTCTTGCTGAAACTATTCTCAGTAGAGGGTTGATAGGGTTTAAGATGGTAGGGCCGGCGAGGTAGCTCAGTGGACTAAGTGCTTGCTTTGGCAAGCCTAGGGACCAGGGTTCATTCCCCTGTCCTGCCTATCATACTGGCCCGACCCCTGGACACACTGAGCCAACCAGCAGCACACACCTGTAATCCCAGAGCTGGGGAGACTGAAAACATGAGGATCACTATGAATCCAAGCTGCATAGTGACACTGTGTAACAAATACACAAATGAAAAAACAATTCTGTAAAAAGATGTTTCTGAGTTGGTTTAACAGTAGGCAATGGAGAAAACTTTGAGGGGAAGTTACATGGGCACCCAGAGTGAGCGGTGGCCACTTAACTAGCGCATGACATTCAGCGCTGTGATAGCAGAAGTAGGAGATCTTCTACAAGGAGATCACTGGAGGTGGTAGTTGAAAATTCTTGCTTTCTTTCAGAAATAACTTGAGGGTTTCTCATATGCCAGGACTTGGCAGACATTGACGATCAGCATAGGTGCTTTTAATAATTGATCAGAAATGTTTGAGACAGGCAGGCAAATGGATAGATGGCTGTAAAACAGCATGAGAAGCCGTGAGAGATATGTGATGCTTTGTGGAGAGGCAGGAAGGGTAGATAAGGGAGCTCGAATAGACTTCACGGTGGCTCAGAGGTGAGCGAGGTTGGCACTGCAGGAGGACATGTTGAGTGTGTTTGGAGCGTAGAGTTATGGGGTTGCTAGGGTACAAGTGATGAAACTGAAGAGGTGAATGCTCAGGCTGTTATGGTAACTTAGGGCTTTCCCCAGGGCAGTGGCACCCATGAAGGAGTTTAAAGAAGTAAGGTTCTGTGCCCAATTCTGCCTTTTGGAAGCATCACTTTTGCTTGTCTGCTAAGAAAATGGAGGAGAAGGGCAAGATGGTGCAAGGGCATCTTGGTAGGAAACGTGTTGGAGAGCAATAATGGCACCAGGAGACAGATGGTGATGGCCCGAGCAGGAGTCATGGCTGAGGTGGCTGGGTATGAGAACCCACTGGGAAGCAGAATCAGAGACAGGTGATTATTGAATGTTTGGGCGGGAGAGGGTCAAGGAGGATGCCTGGTTGGGAACTCCACAGAGTGTTTGGTTGTGGAGTGAGGAGCTGGCAAGCTTTGGTTGGGTGCATTAAGAGTGGGGGTGCTCATGGGACATTGCAGTGGGGGTACCTGAGAGGTACTTTGAGTCTAACGCTTGCAGAGACATGCAATGTCTAACTTTTGAATCCTGTAAATGGATGGATACCTGTGCAGTAGGACTAGTCCTAGAGCCACCTAAGATTATCTGGCTGCCTTGAAGAGAGGATGTCCCATTCTTGATCTTTGCTCTGTGTAATTTCTGTGGGTCTAGAAATTCTAGCAGGCAGGTACGCGCTTGGCAGTGGGTAGGACTTTCGGATGAATACAGATGCCTGGAACTACATTTGGAAGGCGCTGAGCTTCCTATTATGGGATGTCCTGAGCCTGTGGAAGGCATGCATTAGGTCAGGTTGCTGTCACTTTCCCCTTAGTTATCACTCAGGTCTGGCCTGTTTGCTACAGTTACCCCAGTGGCTATTTTGGATGGGAGGATGGGATGCAAACATCAGTTGTTCAGTTGGCACTTTCTCTCTCTCTCTCTCTCTCTCTCTCTCTCTCTCTCTCTCTCTCTCTCTCTCTCTCTCTCTCTCTCTCATCTCCTCTTTCCATAATTGTTTCCTTCCCAAGTCCTTGGATCTCTACTGATCACATCTATTATCCTCCTTTTTGGAAGTCCAGATTCTTTCCCACCCATCTCTATGTGAGCTCAACTCCTGGATGTAGCAAGTCCTTTCACCCTTCCCCTTCTGTCCAGTGGCTGGAGGAGGTTAGGAGAAAATTCTTCCGACCTTAGAATTGTGGCCTCTGTAATGTATGCCTTGCCTGCCCCGGCCTGCCTGTAAGTGCAAGCAGCTTCCCCGTTGCCTGGTCCACTTTTCCACTCCCCCTGCATCCCACCATCTCTTCTTGGTTGGCACAGACTTATCTCTTCTTCTGCAGAGAAAATACTAGATGTTAGCTAGATGCTCCATTCTTCTCCCCCTCTTTGGTTTCTCTCTTCTGTCTCAGGCCATCTCTCCTTGGGTCCAAGGCCTTTGCTCCTGTAGTTTTCAAGGGGCTCTGGTTCCACTTATTAGCTATTCCTTCTCTTTTATATACATAGCTTTGAACTTGCAACTTGGTGCATTAAACAATTGACACAATAGACCTGAGACTGCTGTCCTTGGAAAGGTATGCTTCCGGGGCTGGTCTTTGGTGACTGGGAGACCTGGATATGAGCTGTGTTCCCACCATTCCCTTGGCTGATAAAGGGCTGGAGGGGTAGCTCAGTAGCATAAGTGCTTTCCTAGCTAAGCGCAAGGATCTGAGTTCAAACCCCAGTTCTGGGGGGGGGGGGAAACATTGAAATGTGCCCATGGCTGATAAGATTGGCTGACTGTGACAGGCTCCTTGAACAAGCAATATGATTTATGCCACTGGTAGTCTGGACTTTGAGTATGTGCGAGGCAGAGGCTTCAATGTGACCAGCTGTAGTAGAACTTTGGGTACTAATCTCTAATGAGCTTCTCTGGCAGACAGCATGTCACATGTTATCACAGTGTGTTGGAGGAGTTTATTAAGTACAGTGTAACTCCCTGGAGGAAGACTCTGGAAGCTTGCAATTGGTTTTTTCCTAGACTTGACTCCATATACCTTTTCCCTTTAAGCTGAGAAATATGGCCTGTGTGATGTATGGGGTCTGGCTTTTGTGTACCTTGGCCCTTTGTGTTTTTCATGGGAGGGAATTGTAGCTCTGTGCTGAGTCCTGTGAAGACCCCTAGCAAATTGTTGAATGGGATAAGGTCTTGGGACCCCCCCAAGCACCTTCCTACCAGCATTTATATATTCTCCCAGGATTTACCTCAACACCAGACAAAAACCACGTCTCTTCCTCAACCCTGGCTCTTTGCCAGTCATTGCTCTTTCTTCTGTTTCAATTCTGAGTTAGATTTCTTGAAAAAAAAAAAATGACTTTACTCCTGTTTCCTTCTTCCGCTCATTCTTCAACCTATGCCAGTCTGGCTTTCACTCCCACCCTCTCCTAATCTGCTCATGCCTATCTCAGTGGCTTTGCACTAATTACCTTGTGCCTCTCTGCCCCAGGCAGCCCTGGGTTTCTGCTGTTACTGGTCCTCCTGTGATGTCTGGATGTAAAGCACTGTGAAGTCCCTGTTTGCAGCAGCCTGTGGTTCCTGGGGGAAGAGCAGGCAGTCTCATGGGGACTTTTGCCAGCTACTGGGGCTCTGGAAGGCAGTCTAGATTCTCTGGGGATGGGAACCCATGAAAAGCCTTCCAGAGAATATGGGCTGAGAGCTGCCACCTCCCTCAACCCAAACCTTCAGTCCAGCAGAGATGCTTGTGTGGAGACTTGGCCTTAAGTTAGTACGGGTTCTGCCTGCTGTTCTCTATCCTGATTGTTGCTGCCCCTGTTCAGGATGTTCCTACCAACCGTTCTGTTTCAGCATTACCTTGCCACTGTGAGTAAAATTTCAGAGCATCTCAGTGCTTATGTGTTGAGTGAGCAGGGCTTGGAAAGTTTGGGATGAGTGAACGTGTGAGTGCACAAAGGTGCAAGTGTTAGATTTTATTCAAGGGTTGAATTCCCAGCCCCATGCCCCACTTAGGCAGATAAAGAACCAGACCTGGGGATTGGAGCCAGTGAGCTCTTGGATTTATGTTGTATTAGTTAGCTGAGGACTCTGCAAAGTGATAAGGAGGAGGGTGAGGAAGGGGGAAATGGCACCCCTTGGCTTTGTCTAAGAGGCTGACATCCTCATGGGGAGGCGGTGTACAAGGGCAGTGTTTTCTGGAAGGTGCCTGATGGGAGCCTAGCTTTGCATTTTGGTTCATGTATTTGTAAAGATGATTATATCTCCTTTTCAGGCTGATGTAGGAGTCACTGATATGGGGCGTATAAAGTTTATGTGTAGCAATCTTTCCTAAAAGCAAGGGGCTGTTTCTTCTTGGAGCTATAGTAGAGGAAGCATTAGTTACTATGGCTGGACCTTAAAAGCCCACAGGGTGACATGCTTGGCACATATAGAGTGCCTCTCCAGCCCCTTGGATGGAGCAGTCTAGTGTATAACAGATACCCATTTCCAGTCACTGAGGACATAACTGCAGCATGAATGCTCATTGTTTAATGTGAGTGGGTTGACTGGGAAGGTTTCTGCCATATGGTTGATATTCAGCAAGTTGTAGCTATAGCTCTTATTTACCTTGCAGTAGAAAAGTGGTGTGCTGGAGGGAGGACTTCCTTTTATAGACAGTAGCAAAATGATTCCTTTAGGCCTTCGATGGAGCCATGTATGTCCATACATCTTACTTGCACCTTGCAGGTCTGTTTTCCCAAGCAAAGATACCATAGCTTTCTTTGTGAGGGAATCCCTCTCCTTTTTTGGACAGGGACCATCAAATGTGGGTCTAAATCAATGGCAGGCTCACATATACACCCTTCTGCCATCTTCAGAACTTCACTTCCTGACCTGGGTGCTGTCCTGGGACCTCCCTCCTTGTGTTTCCCTTAAATCCATGCTCACAGCTGTGGCCTTCCTTGGAGTCTCTTTGCTAACATCTGTAATTTTGATTGGAGAGTGCACATCCTTTTAGAACTGCAGGCATTGTTCAGTGTTTCAATGTCTTTCCCATGCTACACCAGGCTCCTGTGTGCCTGAGGCGTGGTCTCACGGGTTTTCTCATTTCAATATTCTATGCAGTTTTATTTATTTATTTAATTTTTATTACTTTTAATAAGAAATAATGTATAACCATGTGACAGTTTCAAAACATGTTAGTAGTACATTTCAATATTTGATACAACACATGTTGTTCTGTTAGTTATACAAAGCACAGGGTGCAGATGTTATAATTTTTCAAATCATTACTGGTACACCAAAATTTCTTCTCATTGAACTAAGAGAAAGTAGTTGTATACATAATCCAATGTTCAATAATCACAGTGGGTTATTGGTAAAACGAGTCCCATTTTTCTGCAAAGTCCCTGAAGGCAAACAAGCGAGAGGCCAGCATTGAAGCAAATTTCTTAGAGAGCTGGGGTTAGGTGTGAATCTTCTGTCTTCTTCTTTGCTGCTGAGACCTCAAGGAAGGCCCTAGAGAGGCCTACCACCTGTGCATGAAGGGCCTCTGGATCTTAACTGTAAGGATGATTGGGCAGTGCAAGTCTTTCCCACGATGCTTTGTGAGGACTCTGTTTCAAGAAATTGTCCTAAGACTAAAGAGTCTGACTGCAAGCTGTTCTCTGTAATGTGGTCTTCTACAAAGAGGACTTTGGCTTGATAAGTTTATCAATAGTTGATGTGGTAATTTGTGAATTCTTCCCTGTCTCCTCTGTGCCTTTGCAGCTCCATAGTGCAAATCTCTGAAGAGAAAAGTCTTTTTTTCCACCCTTTGATGTAGGGGAGTATATGGTCAGTAGGACAGTGGGCAAAGGAGCACAGATTCCATAGACAGGTGCCTTCTGCTTGTTGCCTTGTTTTTGGGATCCCTGCTGCTGCCTCCATGTGAGGAAGTCCAGAATAATCTGTGGCTGATGACAAATACATGGCCCATTTGCCCCATTCCTCAGCTGCTAACCAGCCAGCCCTAGATGCAGATTCCGCTAGCTGAATGAAAGCTGATCCCAGAGGTGTAATCAAGCCTGGATGAAATCAGCAGAACTATCCACCTGGGCCTGGATGAATGCACTGACTCACAGAATTATAGGCAAATCAGTGGGGTTGCTTGAAGCCTCTGAATACTGAGGGTAATTTGTTACACAGCAAAAGCTTACTGGCACAGTTGAATGAATAGCTTGTGATTTTTTTTTATTAATAAAAGGGACAAAAAAATCACAAATGGATTCACCACAGGATTTTTTTTTTTAAAGAGTTAATTCATCAAGGACTGTGAGCTATCATCAAGTTTATCAGCCTGGAATTTGCACTGAAAATTTCCAGAACACGTGTGGCTTCTCTGGTGTGCATTCTGAACTGTGCAGAGAGCCTTTGGCCTGAGTTTGAGTCCAAATATGTGAACTCACTGAATGCCAGGATTAGTTGTATCTGAGAATTCATGATCTAAGAAGTAATTTAGCTGAAATGTTATCCTGAGCATAGCTCTGGTGGTTGGAGTAATTGACTGAAAACTATAAACTGCTTGGATTCAGCATTGTAAAAGATAATTTCACACATAGTAGCTCTGTGAGGGTATTAAGGCTCAAGAAAGTAAACTGGATTAAGAAGACCTAGAGAATATGCAGTGCTGAATGGGGCATTAATAACCATGCATGTGGATGAAAAGGAGGGATGACCGACTCAAAGACAAGGAGAAGAAATGAAATAGGATGAGTTCCAACTTAGCTCTAATATTCTGCTGCAGAAGAGCTCATCTCGTTGCCTTAGTAATTTACAAAAGCACTTGGCATCGTGATTGTACTACCTTGACAGGATTTGTGAACTTCTGTCCATTTTAGAGTAGTTCTACTTCTAGAAATTCTATCAGATGAACAGTGTGTGTTTGTGTGTGTGTGTGTGTGTGTGTGTGTGTATGTGTGTGTGTGTCTGTGTCTCTGTGTGTGCTCATGTTCAGGAAATTATATATATACACACACACACACACACACACACACACACACATACACACACACACATCAGTACACTTACTGTACTTTTTCTCATGCTTACAAGACACTGGACAGAACATACATATTTGCCCTGCAGAGCGCTATTGAGGAGAAAAGTCCAGATCTCTAAGCATCACTGACAGGCACAGTAGAACAATATGTGATTCCTTCCTTCGTTCACATGATCTAGATGCTAAAGTTTGCCTAGTGGCTTACTGCTTTCATAACAGAAGGACACATGCAACATATGCTTGTGTACATGTAGACTTACATGCATAGTCCCCCAAAAGAAATGGAAGAGATTGCCCCAGTGAATGTAAGATAGGTGTTTGTGTGCAAGGGTAAGAGAAAGATTTCATTCTAGGTTTTTATATTTATTTTTCTTGCTAGTTTTGGATTATCTTTTAAAAAATCTTCTAAGAAGTATTAAAATGTTGCTGTGCTTCAAGTCGCCCGAAGCCCCATCCCCTTTTCCTGTAGTAAGTCTATGGTGATGGCTCACTAGCTACATCTCCAAAGGAGGATGAGGCAGAATGGAAACTTAAAGTTGGGGACTTCCCTGGATTCCTGCTCTCAGGTAACTGTTTTCTGGGTGGGATTGCCTTTGCTATTCTGAATTTGAGGGAGGAAGGACGCCCATGTATCGATCGATCGATCGATCGATCGATCGATCTATCTATCTATCTATCTATCTATCTATCATAGGCAGATCCAGTGGACTGAATAGGTAGCGCAGTGTCTGCCTTGGTTTTAGGCTCTCTGGCTTGGTTTTCCTGTTGGTGTCCAGGGTGGAGTTCTTTAGAACATTGGACTTTTCTAATGACTAGAATGGTGTGGATGTGTGTGGGGGTGGCAGTTCCTCATCCCTAGGGGTGTGCACAGCAATCACAGGCTGGGGAGAGGGTCTGAGCAAGGGCACGGATTCTGGCGGGTGCTTTTTGAGGAATTTCATACAGAGGTTCTTCAAGGCCTTTAATTTTAATTCAGGGAAAACTGTGGAGACCAAGAGGCTGAGGAGAGGCGTAGATGCAGGGAGTGTGTAGGCAAGCTGGGAAAGCCCTGTTGCGGTTCCATCAAGCAAACCCAGAGAATATAAAGATTGAAAAGTAATCAAGTGGGGGTGAAAGGTAGGAGGAAAGGGGTGAGAACGAGATAAGGAGGAATCCTCCAGCTGAGTTCTGTAGTGGCTCCACAGGCAGAGCAGCGCTTCTTGCTTGAACCATCGCATTTCTCTATTAGATTAAATAAATTTATTTTGGTGGAAATTGGCATTTTAGTTAGTGATATAGTGGGCCTACACTGTTGTACTTCATGGTAGAATTTCGGCCATGATTCTCAGAATAGGAGGGATTTTGAAACTATTTGATTCAAAGCCTGTGTTTTACAAGTGATGGAGTTTGTGGCCAAAGAGGGTGAGTGGCTCTCCCAGGGTCACAGAGGAAGGAACTACAGTAGCCAAGACAGGACCTCCTGCTGCCTCTTACTCACTTCTGTTCTCGCTGTTTTACAGGCTAATGGCTGATGGCCTAGTGGTCGCAGCAGTCTCTTGTTGGCAATTCTAACTGAAGAGGGCAGTGTGAATGGCGATGTGTGGCCACCTGAGGGGGTTGGGCTGGGTTGGGACATGGGAAGTGAGAGCATGTGGTGTGACTGAGCATGCAGCTGGGGCAGGAGAAAGTGCTGGTACCCAGTCATACATAGGTAAGGTGGCTCAGTACCCAGCTGCAGGTGGGTTGGGAGGACTTTGGGATGACAGTAGCAATGACTTGTCTATGGAGAGGTCTCTCTGGGATCCACACTAAGATCTTTAGGTATGTCATCTCGCTTGGCCCTCACCATGGTCCTATTGGGAGAGGGGCTACTATCAGGTTACAGGTGAGGAAACTAAGGCTCAGAGAGGCACAGCCCCCTGCCCAGGGCTACAAGGTTGAGGTCTGCTGCCCACCTCCATGTTTTCTGGGAAGGAAGGGCTGAGCTCTGCCTAACTCTCGTGCCTGTGCTAAGTGGTGTCATTTGTTCCTGTGGCCCAGCCAAATCAGGGTGGCTCACTGTTTTCTGCTATTGGCCTTGGGATAGGGCCACCTGTGCTAGACGTCATGTGTCAGAAGCCCTTGGGAGTGCTGGACTCCACTTTGCCTTATCCAGGGAACTCAAGCCACACTCAGTGTCTCTCCAGAGCTCCTTATGGACCAGCTCTGTGCTCAGAGAATACCTCTCTTGACTTCGGTGACTCCTCACTATTGTCACCTTCAGTTTATTGATAACGAGCAAGGGTTTAGAGAACTTGAAGGACTCTGGGCCCAAGTGGGGAGGGAGACCCAAGTGGAGCAGGAGGAGGTCAGGAGTTGGGTCTGGCACTGGTGAAGCTAGGCAAGGCCACCTTCAGGCAGTTTTGTGCTCCTGGTCTTTCCTGTGGGGCAGGCTTCAGGAGCCTTTTCTGTGGCAGTTAAATCTATTATTCCAGACTTACCGATGGGTACCACTTGGCATTCTGGGAAGTCTAGGTGGATAGGTCTGGTGTGGGGGCAGGATGGCCAAAGTTTGCCTGCAAGTAACTGCAACTCCTTCAGTTCCCCCAAAGAAGCCTGGGGAAGAGGGGTCAGGAGGAAGTCCTTCCAGTCTCCTTTCGAGCTGGCCACCTTTGAGGAGAAAATCAGGGCTCTGCTAGGTTCCCATCTGTGGGCTGTCAGCCCCTTGTCTTTACTCCCTGTTATCTGGAGCCTTCTAGCAGGAGTCAGCTAACTTTTCTATAAATAAGGAAATAGCAAATATTTCAGGCCTGCAGTTTTTGTGGTCTCTGTCACTATTATCAACTATGCAGCCAAAAGTAATCATAGATAATTCAGAAATGAATAGGCATGGCTGGACTCCAGTAAAGCTTTATTTACAAATTGGCGGAGGGCCATATGTGGCCCATGGGCTATAATTTGCTGACCCGTTTGTTGGGCAAAGAAAACTGGGCTCTTGGGGGTCAGGAGGCTTTGGTCACAGTTCCTGCACTGTCCCTCACTTACTGTGGCACCCTGGTAGGTGGCTTTACCCTTCGGGTCCCCAGTTTCCTCTTCTTGGAGGAGGCAAGACAGCTTCTAAAGGGTAGTCAGAAGAGGTTTTGGGGTGACATTCTGGGGACCCTAAATGGGTCTGAGGAGAGGTCAGGAGCTAGGAGTGGAATGGATTATTAGCGGAGAGACTCTGAGTCTGGAGTCTGGCATCAGTTCTCTTGCTAAATACCAGAGAGAACCAAGCACAGCCTGTCTGGGGCCTTAGCAAAGCACTCTGAGTGGGAAAGGACAGGGAGCAGCGCCTTCAAGAAAACACACAGCCTTTCTGGAAAACATGACAGCCATGGGGAACTGAGAGGCAGCTATAGATGTAAGCCTCTACACACACAGCCTCATGAATTCTTACTTCAGAAATAAATCTGTTTCATTAAGACAATGAGATCAGGCGCAGACAGGCCGAGGAACAAGGGGTCCATAGAACTGAGAGTGTGGGTGTATCTGAGAGTGTTGCAGAGGGTTGTTGTGCATGTGTGTGTGTGTGCCATGTGTATGCACCCCTGATACATGGTCTGTAGCAATATCTTCATTAATATTCTGGAAGTCAGGGTGAGCTGCATAGTAACGGAGTCTGAGGCTACTAATAATTCAGGCCATTTGGTAGCCCTAGATAAGAAATGTTGCTCTGAAAGGCCAGAGTCAGTAAAAAGGACTCAATTATTTATGTAACAATTATTTTTTGACAACTACTATGTACCAGGCCCTTTTCTAGGCACTGGGTACATAGGATTGAGTGAGGTAGTCTTTGTTTTTATAGATCTTGGGGAGATACTTTTATAGCAGATCTTAGGAGGGTTAAAGATGAAAAGGGAATTGGAATGTGGAATTTAGGCCAGATACTACAGAAAGAATTGTAAAATTAGGAATTCTAACTCCTTATTAATTATTTGTGAAGGAGCTAGGCTGCAGCTGCTCAGGTGAGCCGGGATAACAGGTGACTACATAGCAGATAATTTCTATTTGGCAATGAAAATCTGAAGAGCGAAAACATCAGCTACCCAGAATCTTTGGGGCATGAGAACAGCTTAATAGCTGAGTTTCCCACTTGGCAATAGACTTAAGTACCCAAGCAATTATTGTTTTTTAAAGAAAAAAAACTATAACTACTTTAAACATTTGCCTGGCCAAGAAATAATTACCATTCTTGGAAGACTTTCTAAAATTTATTCCATGTGACTCTGACTTCTGAAACAAAGAAGATCAGATGCAATTCAGATGCCTCAAGGTCAGACTCGGGAGACACACACACACACACACAGA
Source organism: Myocastor coypus (assembly GCA_004027025.1). Taxonomy (NCBI): domain Eukaryota; kingdom Metazoa; phylum Chordata; class Mammalia; order Rodentia; family Myocastoridae; genus Myocastor; species Myocastor coypus. Next base: position 16,725 of record PVJA010009015.1, read on the forward strand.
CACACACAGACACACACAGACACACACAAACACACGCACATACTGGCATGCTTTATTGCAGTATGTCCTCAGGGGCCGGGTGATATCTTTGCCCTTGCTCTTCGTGGCCTCTGATTATTGTATTTTGGGGAGCTTGTGTTTGCTTTGAATAGTCTTTCTGCTTGCCTGCCTGCCAACAGCATGTCTCACTATGGCAATCCTTTGCTTCTTTATTGGCTTTTATTTTATTCATTTGTTTACATTGAGCAAGAAGTTGATATTCATGTGGAAAATTCTGAAAAAGGAAGCCTGGAAGAAGAAACTTATTACCCATAGTTCTACCACCCAGAGACTCTTGGTGTGAATAGTTTGACTCATATTCTTAGCATCTCTTGGTGCCCCTTTTATATCAAAATGGGGTCATGGTGTACATATTGCACCATCTTTTCCCACACAATGCCATGCACATCTGTTTAAAATGTGCTTCTCAACTATTTATGCATGTGCAAATGTTTTTGTAAAAACTTTTGAACAGAAGTGTTGAAATCAGTAAGAAAGCACGGAGCATTGAATAATGATATCCATGGGTTTACTACCCAGTTCCGACCATTGCCAGTATTATGCTATGCAAACTGTATCTTATTCACTTCCCATTGTCTTTTCTGCAGTATTTTAAGATTGAAACCCCAGATACAGCATTTTGATTGCAAATTCTTCAGAAGATATTTCTTTATCCATGAGCAGGGGGCAGTTCCCTGTTTATAGACCATGTTGGTCATCACAGCTGGGCTTGGCGGTGGTGGTGGTGGTGGAAATTGCTATTTACATTTGACAGGTGGAGGCCAGGGGTGCTGCTACATATCCTGTGATACACAGGGTACTCTTCCACAAGAAAGGATTCTCTGGTTCCAACTGTCTTCAATGCCTAGGTTAAGGGACTCTTGATTCTAACAGATCTTCACCAAGTAGAAATGGAGTTCTGTTATCACAGCCAATAAAACAGGTAACGATGCTTTAACTTAACCAGTTTTTCTTTAATGCCTCAATTTTATTTATGAATGTTTACAATATTTTTTTGTGATTTTTCATGGACACATAATAATTGTACATAGAGTATGATAATTTAATAAATATACAATATGTAAGGATCAAAGTAGGGCAATTAGCATTTCCATCTCATTTCTTTTTGTTTGGAGCATTCAGATTCCTCTTTTGCAGTTTCCTGCTGTAAACTATAATCATCCTATTGTGCTGTAGTGTCCTAGAATTTATTGTTTCTATGACTATATTTGATACCTGTCATGGTTTGGCGTTGTTGTAAGAAGAAAAATACAATATAGGACACATTTTATAATATTATTTTATAATGAATCACCCAAAAAAACTTACATGAGTATGGGAAATCTCTCCATACACTAAAACCAAGAGAGAGCCAGGCATGGTGGCTCACGCCTGCAATCCCAGCACTCGGGAGGCTGAGACAGGAGGATTGGTGCAGGTTCTAGACCAGCCTGGGCTACAAAAGTGAGCTCAAGGCCAGCCTCAACTGCATAGCAAGATGCTGTCTCAAAAAGACAAAAAAACAAAACAAAACAAAACAAAAAAACAAGAGAGATAGCTCAGTGAAATAAGTGCTTGTCTGACAAGCCCAAGGTCCTGAGTTCAATCCCTTGTCCTGCAACAAACAACAACAAAAAACAAAGAATCCAGCTGAGGACCTGAATCCTAATACCCTGTGTGAGTCCAATGAAAACTTAGAGCCCATAACAATACATCCCACAAATCCAGCTGGAGGCTTAGAGACCCCCCAGACCAAGTTTCATGTAGGCCCCACTTCATGGATCTGTGCTGGAAAGGCCCAAAGGTCAGTGGTGGAAGCTAGAAGGTCTATGCCAGCAGGATGAAGGATCTGTGCTAGCAGGCTGAGGGCTCTGAATTGGAGCCTGGAAGCAAAGTGCAAGGTAAAAGCCAGAGCACTCCTGAAAAGTACCACAACCATTCTCAGCAACATTGATGTCTTGAGCTCCTCCTGCAATGAGGAGAGCTGAATTCCCATCAGGAAAACCGATGCAACAAGCTTCTCCACAAGGCTGAGCAGTGTACCATCTTCCCCTCTGGGACCAGGAAGTGAGGCTTCAGATGAAGACTAGAGCTCCCCCAAAATGAACCATAGCCATTCTCAGTGACAGCAAAGGTCCTGAGCTCCTCCTGTTATAAGAAGAACCAAGTTCATCAGGATAGCCAGCAAGATGAGGTCACCCCGAAGAACAGCCCAGGAGAGCCCACAGCTTCCAACAGCCCCAACAGCCTCTCCAAACAGCATTCTTAACAGCATCCCTCAGCTTCTCCAGTTCTGTGGCTTGTGCTGCCGCCAGCAATCCTCAGCTGGGCCTCCCTCACCCAGCACCACGGTAGTTCAATTCAGCTGGATGCAACAAGTTAATTACCACTTAGTTCCCTGCTACAGTACCTGTTGACTAGACCTCTATTTCTCCTCTTCCTCACCATTGTAGCCTCTAGTAATCACTATTCTACTCTTTTTTTGATGACTTCTCAAGGAAAAGATAGCTTGAGTCACAGTATCCAATAGTCATGCATGCCTTTTGATCTATACAACTCTTCCTTCTTTTTTCTTCATGGAATTTGCAAAGAGGCTAGGTCATGTGTAGATTTCCCCGTGAACTGTTGCTTGCCAACTACATCTTTATTCTATTGGCTATCCTCTCTCTCCCTGTTCCCCCATTTCCTGAAGATCAAAGTTAAGACTTAATCCTGTGTTCTGTAGGCTCAGGCATTGACAGTCCCACTTAACCTTCATCAGTAACCCCACCGACGCCCCTGCAATGCCCGCGACCAGCATATCATCATTGCCTGCGAATGTGTGAGAAATGCTAATTCTTGTGTCCTGCACCAGATCTGCTGGCCCAGAACAAACTCTGGGTTGGGCCTGGAAGTTGGAGCCCCCAGTCCTCCAGGTGACACTGATGATGGTGCCTCAGAGGTTTGCACAGCTGCCGATGGGCATTGTCCATGCTGCTAATTGTGTTAGGGGTTGCGCAGTGCTATTTCTTGCATCCTTTTGTCACGCAAGCCGTGACTTTTGCATGAAGAAGAGATTTCCTCCAGTGTTAAGTCTTTGCTTACCCTGATATAGTCTTTATAGGGACGACAGGATAAATGCTTGATTTATTTCCCTTATTATTTTTCCTTTTTTATTGAGGCATAATTTACCCATGATAAAATGCACACATTTTGAATGTACAGCCGAATGAATTTTACGTATGTACGTATCCAGCCAACCACCACCCAGCCCGAAATGTAAAACATTTCCAGTCTTCTGTCATGTCTCCCTCTAATCAGGGCCCATCTTCCTCCCCAGGGCAAACAGTTGTATTTAAATCATATTTATGCTTTGACTTTCTGTAGATTATTTGCTATGTAATTGAAGTAGTAATTTGTTTTATTCATGGTTTCTGGACTTGGGTTTCATTTTAACAATTTCATTACGTAATCCAACATGATAAATATATATGTGATATATATATATATCAAATGATCAGCTATATATATATATGTGATATATATCAAATGATCAGCTAATTATAACAAAGTCATTTATCATTTCCCTATCAGTGTTACTGATTTTAATTCTCTCTTTTAGCTCATAGTAAATTTTTCTTATAAATTTGTGTTTGGTCTGGGTATTCTATTGTTATGTTTTTCTCCTACTATGCTATCTGGTTATAATATGTGTTATTACTTGCCAGGGAAAGCCACCCTGGATCCTTGGAGCAATCATATTTTCAAATCTCTTATTTATTGGCACTGGTTGTTCAGAGCCATTGTTTATATTTTTAAAATTCTCTTTGAAGCTTTTAGTATAAATTTGTGGTACATAATGATTATGCACATCATGGTGATTTGGCCTGTATACATAACACAACTTAAAGTTTTCAGGTCTTTTCCTGATTATTTTTGTTGAGTTGATTCTTCCATATAAATTTTATAGTCACATTAAGGATCATAAATTGGGGTGTTTAAAATTGACATTACTTCTTAATGTCATAAGTTGGATATTACAGATTATCCAAGTACAAGATGCTCAGTGGATCCAGGAACTCATTTTTTGTCCTCCAGTAAACTCTCCAGAGATTTGAATGATTTTATAAAATCTATTCTAAACTGTTTTTACAGTTTTTTTTTTTTTTTTTTCCTTCTGAGAAACGTCTTTTCTCATGTAGTTATTTTTGGTTTAAAAAAAAAAAAAACCTACTGATTTTGCTTTTCTTTTTAATTCAAATTTTACGGAAGCTTTTTCCCCCTTGATTCTTTTGAGCTTTTTAAGGACATAAGCATTTACAACCATACTTTTTCTATCTCCCTTTCAGAATATCCTACTCGTACCGTTCTTCTAGCCTCAGTACCAGCCCCACCAGCCACTGGCCTCATGGGAATCCTTGGTTTTCCTTTCTCTACTGAGATCATCCCTATGATTTCTGTCCTAAGTGCTGTGCTGATTTTTTGTGACGTAGTAATTTGGTGTGTGTATAGTAATTTTCATTGAATTAAGAAAGAGTTCTATTTTAATTCATCAAGCCTCTGTTTTTCTTTTTAATTCAGGCACCAATGAAGAATGTGATTAAATACTTTTTGTTACCTACTGAATGAACCATAAAATGCTTGTTTTTAAAATATTACTATTTGGGGAGGAATCCTATTAGTGTGTGTGTGTGTGTGTGTGTGTGTGTGTGTATATATATATATATGTATATATATATATATATATGTATGTGTATATATATAATTTTTTTGTTAAGTGCTTAGTAAGGATTTTTGTTCATATTCAAAAGTTGGGTTGAGTTTTCAGTCTTTTTTCCCAATCTTAATCAAATTCGATTAGCAGTATTATGCCAGCGTTGTATGAAAAGTAAAATCTTGTCTAATTAAATCATCTATGGATCCATCTAGGCCTGAATGTTTCTTCAGGGAAATCATTCTTTGATGAGAGAGAATATTTTTATTTTAGATATAGCATGTTATTCCAGAGGATGATTAAATTTTACTGAGAGAAACTTTTTATTATTTTCTGCCATCTTCTATGTTATTATAAAAATGCTGTGTAATCATTTGAAAGTAAAAACACAGTATTAAGGCCAATTTATTGCCTATAAGACAGCACTTTGGGAGGCTGAGGCAGGAGGATTGTAGGTGAGTGCCACCTTGGAGGACTTTTTAAACAGACAAGCTTGGCTGGGCGTAGTGGTCATAGAGTCCCAGGCACTAGGAGGACAGAGGTGGGGAGACTGCAATTTGCAGGCCAGCCTGGGCGACTTAGAGAGACACTGTCTGAAAATTTAAAAGGGCGCTGGGTGAATAGCTCAGTGGTAGACTGCCAGTGGGTTTGATCCCCAGCTGCACACACCTACACACACACATATGTGTACACACACACTATTCTAGGATTGGAGCTCAGCAGAACTGCACAGCAGGCTGGGAGTGGAGGCGTTATCCCCCATTTCCCACGACCAGGGTTGAGACCTGTCCCAACACAGACCCAGGGCATCTGTGGTGCTGAGTGTGTAGCCAGGTCAGACTCAGCACAGAGCCTGAGGAGAAGCTGAGAAGCGTGGTGGGTGTGACTGTGTGCCTGGGGCCTCAGGACCCCAGCACCCTTGTCAGTCCCCCAAGGTGCTACCTCAGTAGTAGGGCAAGAGGCAGCGCTTTGGAAGCAGGGTCCTCCATGTGTTCCACCTATGCCCTAGCACTGGCATCGGCTAGCCTGGGGAGTGGGGCGGGACAGGGGTGGGTGGGGCTTGCCTTCATTTGCAACCAGGTGCTTGGAAAGTTATCTCTGCACCAATTACCAAGGACTTGGTTTTGTTATACTTTGGCTTGCCTCTGAGTTATCCTCTATTTTATTGATTTTTCAAAAAGATATTACTTGTAGTATCATATACTTCTTTATCCTAGAGAGTCCTTATCTCACCAAATCTTGTTATATTCTCATTTCTGACCTCATCTCTTCTGATACCTTTTTTCCTGGGAGCCCTGTACCTCCTGGGTCTCTTGATGCTGGTTTTATTTTTTTCCAATTTATTAAAGCCCCTTCCCCCCTTTTTCCTTTTTATCATTGTTCCTTAGGATGAGATGTGTTGAGGTTCAGGAGGAGCGATTCTATTGTTCTCGAGTCTGGCAGTTGAATGTTCACCTGAGCCCTGTGGCTCTTGTGAGGGTCCATATGTCTGGTTTTTAAATAGTGCTTGCATTGGTAGGTGGGTTTTTTTGTCTTGTTCTTTCAGGTATACTTTATTCTTAGGGATGGGAGGTAGGTGAAGGGAGAAAGCAGTATGCTTCAGTGTTTTCTACTTTATCTGTCTAGTTTTCTAGGATTAAGCCTCTCTCGCTGAATGAAATAGAATTTATTTGTTTATGTATTTTCTTTCATCCTAGGATTTGAACTCAGAACCTTGTGCTTGCCAGGCAGGCACTGTGCTGTTGAGCTGTACCCCTGGCCAGTGAAATTATAGCTCTAATGATCATCTAAGCCCATTTGGCTCAGTCTGTGAGTGACACTGCATTATAGGACCACAAAATTAAAAAAAATCATGCAGTTGCTTGTTCACATCAAGGGATACTGGTAGGAGCCTAAATATAGACTGCACAACTTTGTCTTTTTCTTCCTGCCCTTTCCTACATGTACAACCTTTGTTACATAGGCCAATTAGATTTTTTTTTTCCCAAAGTGCATTTTTCTTATCTCCAGCCTCTTTATTTCCTCCTCTTTCTCAATATTCTCATGGTTCTGTAACACAGAACCCCTTCCAAGGAGCCTAGGGAACAACCAGGGGAGGGAGTAGAGGTGGAGGAGAAGTGGGGCAGCTGTGGGCAGCTTTCTGTGAGGTGAGTCGGGGAAGAACCACACAGTAGTCACTCTTCCTATCCGAGGGGTGAGAGGCGTGGAAAGGCACAGCAGGCAGAGCTCCACAAGCTTTGTGGACAGCACAAATTAGAAAAGGTGCTCCCTTGAGGTGGCTGTCGCCTCTTAGGCTGTCTGTGGAGAGGGGCCTGGTGCATCTAACCTCTTGCTCTGTAGCCTCTTGCTCTGTGCATTAGGATATGCACAGGGGGAGCTCTCCTGGCATAGGGCATCAGAACTCTATGGCTCTCCTCCCACAATGAACATCAGAGCCTCTTAGAGATGTTAGAGAAGCCATCTTTGTCTTTAATCTCCATATCTGTCCCCTGGGCCAATTTCAGGACCTAAAATTAAAGCTACAAGCCACTCATTGAACTAATTTGTGAATGACCTTGTGTCTCAGTTACTCTTCTCGTGTTGCTGGGACAAATACCCAGCCCCCAAAATGAAGGAAGGAAAAGTTTCTTTAGCTCACAGTTACTGGAGGTTTCAGTCCATACTTAGCTGGCTTCAAGGCAGACTGGCACATGGCAGAGAGCAGCAGTTCATGGCAGCAAAGCAATTGTAACAGAGGCAACAGAGAGAGAGAGAGAGAGAGAGAGAGAGAGAGAGAGAGAGAGAGAGAGAGAGAGAGTCTGTTTCTCTGCCTCTCCTATAATACATTCAGACTATCACCCCAGGCTGAAGAAGGTATACACACCCATAATCCCAGCAGTACTAAGATCCGTAATCCCAGCAGTACTAAGATACACAATCCCAGTGGATCATGAATTAGTCTCAAACTCTAGAAGTCCCCACCCATGACTGCATGAGGCTTTTGGGGGACAACTAGTCACAAACTGTAACACGTGGCACTGCATAGGGCCAGATGAGAGTGAATAAAGAAGCAGGATTTTCATGGAAGTCCTCCTCGAAGAGCTTGCAGCTCTGTAGGTCAGATAGGAGATAGTATTAAACATGCATTCACACATGTGGAGGTGCACACAGATGACTTACATACATGTATGTATATGTGAACATGTATATCTAAATTTAAGATTGTGGTGAAATGAGCTTATTTTGATAGGTATGTAGTTTGAAAATGAGTCAAGGTCCTTATCCTAGACTTACAGGAGGAAGAGTGGTGGGGAAAAGACACATATGTCCCTTTGTCATCAAAACCTGTGGCTTCAGGCAGGTCTGAATTTCAGAGAGTGTTCACAGGGATGACCTAAAATCTGAGTTTTGGTTTTCTTTCAAATGTGCTATACGTCAATGAAGTCACAGACTTGGTCTCTTATGACTTTAAGCCAGATCTGTGTATGGAATGGATTGGTAAAAATGGGGTGTCTGAGGTAGCCCTATGTCCCTTCTTGATAGCAGAGTAATCTTTTTATGTATCTGAAATGTCTTCTTTGGTGCTCAATCCAGTGGGGGTGCTTTTAGCTGTCTGACCTCTCTACCTGGCTACCTGGGGTCCCCATCATGGCTTCTCCTGGAACAGGCAGAGTTAGCCGACAGCCCTAAGGATGTCAAGAGTGACAAACTGCCTGATTTCAGAGCTTCCAATTCTGTAACCTGGGACAGAATACATATGACCCTGATCCAGGATCTAAGTGCAACCAGTCAGCAGCTGGATGTTTTTTCATCTTATTAAAGTTCCTCCACCCTTCTAGAGTTGTGTTTCACTATGGCTGCCTGTGAAAGTGTACACTGAAACAAATTGATGCCAGCTGGCTTTACCTGCCTCCGGCATTACAAACCATGGCACAGATCATCCTGCTTCTCATTGTTCACACACTAGGTATCTTGACCTCTTCACATGTATGTGTTGTATCTGCCTACCCATGCTCATGCCTGAACCTGAATTACAGCTCCAGTCAGGGTGTCGCCACAACTGTAGAAAGGGCAAAGCCTACTAAGTCCTTCTTCCATGGTAGCTGTCAGCATAGAAGGGCTAGTATATCTCAGGAAAGTCAGATCTGCAGCCCTAGGAAGACCATGGGGAAAAACCAGCCAGTCAAAATGAGAGACATCAAAATCACACTAAAGATGAAGCTAAGTTTCAGTCTGACATGTAAAAGAATGGTTTGCTGGTCCCTGGAAATGGAGCAAGGGCTCAGACTCTCTAAAGACAATGCCTTCTCATCCTGAACTCCTCTTTGGAATGCCCAGCTGGCAAAGGATAGAGCCACAACACCTCAGTTTAGGCCCTTTAATCTGTGGGCTCAACTTGGCCAGCAAAACCAGGTCTTCCCTGAGCTGTGTGTTATGCTAATGACAGACTTTCTGCTGCACCTCCCCTTGGCTGGTGCTTGTAACTGCAGGAACGTGACCAGACCCTGGCCAAAGAGGTGGGAGTTACGGGCCTTCCAGACTCCTGGCTCTCATGAATTCCAGCAAGTTATATTAGAGTGGCGGTGTGTCCTGGCTGTGGTTGCTGACTAGGGCTTTCTGGGTATGTTCGGCTGCCAGCGAGAGGCACTACTGGATGGCCCTGCCACAGCTTCCTGCTTCGACTATTACTGCTCCAGTGGCTGCAGAGTATGGTGTCATCCTTGCAGCAGCAGTTTATTTTTCAACATTTAAATAATGCAGTGATTCTCAGGCCTGTGCTCTGATCTTTGTAACATCTTCCCATGCTGAGGGGAGGCAGTGTCATCTCTGGTGGGAAAGGGCAGCTCGAGAGAACTATAGAGTTCTCCTGCAGTCTTTTCCTTTCCTATGTGAATCCCCCCCCACTGAAAACCATAAAATACGTCAATGTACAAACCTTCCTGTAGGACACACTGAAGTATAAATCATATAGTTTATGAATATAGGCTAGAATATTCATATAGAATAGAAATCATATAATTTACAGATATAAATAGCAAAATTTCCTTTTTCACATTTCATTATAACATTTAAGGAGGGTAAGTGTAGACATAAAACTAGGAAGATATTTGACCTTGCTGTGAAATTAAAGTAGTAAGGTCTGGTTTGATCAAAATGCTTTCTCAAGTGTAATAATTAAATAAGAACGCTAAAAACAACAACAACAACAACAAAAAACCACTTATGTGTCTGCTTAATGACCACAAGTATCTCTTCGCTGGTAAATATACTGTTAACTAGGTTGAGATGCTTTTAATAATAATTATGGTGTTTTCTTCTTTCTTTTTTTTTTTTTTTTTGTTTTTGTGCGGGGTTCACTACACAACTCAAACTCATAGTGATCCTCTTGTTTTCAGCCTCCCCAGTGCTGGGATCACAGGTGTGTGCCACCATGGCTGGATGTGGTTGCTGGCTCAGCACACCCAGGGGCAGGGCTGGCATGGCATGTGGCGTAGGGGATCAACTCCTGTCCCTGTGCTTGCCTAAGCAGGCGCTCAGTCCACTGAGCTATCTTGCCAGCCCTGTTATGGTGTATTTCTTGCCAAGTTGCAGAAGCATCTGTAACACCAGATTCACGTGCGTTTTCCATTCAACCATGTGTGGCGGATGCAGGAGTCAGAGTTAGCATTGCCCAGAGTTAGTATTCCACTGTCACCTTTGAACGCTGTACAGTTCAGTCATGAAACATAGTGCTAAAACTCACACAATAATGTTAAAAGTTTACGATCTTGTGGGGCCACATTATTGGCTGCCCAAGGCCACATGGAGCCCATGGGCCAGAGGGTAGATGTACCTGCTATGCAAAGAGAAATGTGGGGATTCCAGAGGACAAATCCTCTTTATAATCAGCCTTCCCTTTCTTTAGACCTGTGTAGATCTTTCCAAATGCTCAACTACTGTACTTTCTTTACTTTTCAGGGAACGCATACTGAGGTATGCAATTCTCAGCTATTTAATTCCACTTTTGACAGTCCACCCAGACACGTTTCAGTTTTAAAATCAATTGCCTTATCCAGAATGCTTCCTAACCTATTTCATTAAACTACCATCTTTCTGTGGCTTCCCTTTTCAACAACATAATTTGAATTTAATAATTAATATAAAAGAATTCAAAATGTAATCACTGAGCTCACTTGAAAGCTCTTTAATCAGCTACTGGAATCTCTGGGTTTGTAAAAAAAAAAAAAAAATCTCTGGGTTTGTGACAGAGGTCTCCCCAGCATCCCTTTTTATCACACTTTGTACTAATGGAAGCCAAATTTATAACGCACCCCCTTGTCCTTGGTCAGCCCTGGGAAGATAAAGAATGAGTTTCCAGTGAGCCAAGAGACACACAATTGCTTTATGATCCTTTCATGCTGAAAACAATGCTGACATTGATTCCCCAGAAATGAAAATGGACTTTTTGCTGAAGCCCAGTCTCGGTTTCAGCATGGCGGATGCCACAGGTCTTGGCGTCCAGTCTAGCTGCATGGTGCTCCTTCAATCTCAGCCTTTGTCTCTGGGTTGGAGAATCCCAGACCTGGAGGAGCTTATCAACAGGATTTCTGTTCTGCATTGAGTGAGAAATCAGGTCAGAGTTGCTGGCATAAGTTTATTTGCTCTCCCGCTCACTCCATAGGGTGGTGGGCAGAGGGTGAAATTTGGCTGTAGGGAGGGCTGTCTGCAAGCACATCCCAACCTAGCCTTGTTTCTGATTTTGAGCAAGTTACTTCTCTTTGAGATCTAAATCCATAAAATTATGATAATACTTAGAAAATATATATATTTGGCTGTTAAAAGGTCTCACTAAGCAGCTCGGACTCGTAGTGATCTTCCTGTTTTCAGCCTCCCCATTGCTAGCACATACAGGGGCATAGGAGCTACATGGTGGGTGGGCGGGTATGTGAACGATTGTCTCTTTTACCTACATGGGCTGCAGCACCTCTTTGAGTTGAGATGTATGGTTTTATCTCCCCGGTGATTTGTCTTCTGAATTGTGCTTTGTGTGAATGCGTCTTCAGTTTGGTTCCTGGACAGGCTGACTGATGAGTGAGCTGGGGTCCGTGTGCACAGCCCGGGAGAGCCAGCCTGGGAGTCGTCTCTGGCCTCGGCGACTCCTCAGAGGAAACAAAGCCAGTGTGGAGATGTTGCCAGGCTGTTGTGTGTGCAGAATCTAATTTATGGCTGACCAGGGTCTCCTGAGAAGGACGTGCGTTTATATCATTACTAAACAGTAATTGATTACAAGGCTCGGTTGTGAAATTTACAGTTATTGAATTACTCTGTGTTAGCTCATAAATTTCAAATCTTTATTTCTAAAAGTCAATTGATATTCAGCCCAATAAATATTTAATTTAGATGTAATAATGGTGTTAGAGCAAAATTAAATTCTCATTTGGAAAATAAAGAATGACCTGGATGAAACTGGAAGAGGCGACTTGGCAGGGTTGAGATGGAAAACTGTTCCTCTGGCTTTGTGGGAAGGGAACCCTTGTAGGTGGCTTTCTCTGGCTCCATTTCATCTTGAAACAAAAGTCCTTCCCATCTTTTAGAGGTCTTTACAGTTCATAAAGTATATTTTAACTGGATGATATTGATGGGTCACCAAAGCTTATGAAACAATGACAACACATTTCCTTCCTATTGTAGAGTTGGGGAAACTGAGGCTCAGAGATCTGAAGTGACTTGCTATGGGGTGTGCTACAGGAGTGTGAAGCTAACTCTCATCCCGTGGTCCCTTAGTGGAACCACAGTGCCTGCCGACACTGGCGCCCACTAATTAGGGTTACAGTTAGCTACAGAAACAAGAACACTCAAAACACTAGTTTACGCAAGTTTACACAAGTAAGCTAAAAGCGGATCATTACTTCCTGTAAAGGTTGTCGTGAAGAAGGCAATCCAGGTGGTCCTTGGCGCCACAGAGTTGAAGGATCCCAGGCTTGTTTGAGTTTGCCCTTGTGCCACTCCTAGGGCTTCTGTGCCTCATGGCCCAAGGCAATTGTTTAAGTTTCTACCATATTGCATGGGTAGTGGGAAGAGGAAGAAATCACAGAGGAAGGTATACCCCTTCCCACTTTATTTTTATTTATTTATTTATTTTTGTCTTTTTTGAGACAGGGTCTCGCTGTGCAGTTCAGGCTGGCCTTGAGCTCACTTTTGTAGCCCCGGCTGGTCTCGAATTCGCACCAATTCACCTGCCTCAGCCTCCCGAGTGCTGGGATTACAGGCGTGCGCCACCACGCCCGGCTCCCCTTCCCACTTTAAAAAGAGAAAGTTCTACCTTTCTATTTTGTTGCTTAGAACTTCATTATGTGGATATATAAAATATAGGGTCAGTTGGATATTAGTCTTTTATCTGAGTAACAGAGTATCAGTAAAAACTGGGGTTCTGTCACTCCTAAGAAGGATGAATAGATGTGGCGTAGGAAACTGCAGTTTCTGCCACAGCATGCAGTCTAAGAGACCTAGTGCAGAAGGTATTAGGAGCAAGGCCATGGCAGGTTTGCTTGGATGCAGTTGATGTAGGACTCTGTCTAGCTGTAAGCATCATCCTGGGTTCACAGCCCCTGAATAAATGATGGCTTCTCTGACTAGCAACGAAAATGCCTTGGAAATAGTTTTATAGTACTTGTCCCTGTGTTGATTTATCTGTGTCTTGATTAAAAGCAGGTGGAGGAATCAGTAGAATCGTTTGCCCCCTTCACAGTCGAGCAGGCAGGGCTTTTATAGAACAGAGAAATTCATTACCTTTCTCTGGCCCTTGCCACACAGGAAAGCCGTGGGGTTCACCCACATTAGTCCAAAGTCACCCAAGAGGCACAACCTTCTATGCCAGCATGGGGGGCCAGGTGGGACAAGGAGCATTCAGTGACTGTTCATGTGTTCAGCGTCTGCCAGGCACTGGGTCAACGGCACTGGACACAGAGCTAGGTAAACTGTGATTGGTCCCCTCCATAGCAGTGGTTCTCAAAGTGTAATCCCTGGTTTAGTATCCTGAGCATCACCTGGAAACTGTTAGAGATGCAAATTCTCAGGCCCTGCCCTGACATGTTGCACTCAGGAATCCTTTGGGCTGGACCCAGCAGACTACTTTAACAAGCTCTCTGGAGGATTCTGAGGCAGGCTGGGAACAGCAAGGATCGCATAATGCTGAGGAGCAGCATGGTGACTTGGTGAGCACACTTTGAAGTCCCTAGACGCTGTTTGCATTCCGCTGCAGCCGCTTAGTAGCCGTGCAGCGTACTGTTAGGCAAGTTACTCAACCTCTCCGAACCTCATGGTTCTCACAGAATTCTTGTAAGATTGATGGAACCTGACAAAGTGGCTGGCACATAGTAAGTGCTTATAAATGAGAACTTTCTCTATTATTTTTCTGAGCCTTTTCATGGATTGCATTATTAAGAATTGAAAATTCAAGGAAATTCATTCTCAAATACCAGTGTAAGAACCAAGGCTGTGAGACAAATTTAAGTGAATTTTTCTCAACACATCTTCAACTTTTAAATTTTTTCCTGCCACTCCTTCCTGCCTTACAGTACACAATAAATCAAGAACAGTCTTTAAAAAGGTAAAGCATTGTGTTAGGGGACTTGAAGAGACGTTTTACCAGAGAGAGGATTCTAATGGATACTACGCAATGCAAATATGCTGATCCTCATTTGTTACCAGAAAATGCAAATAAGAGCTACAATGAAATGTTCACGATGCATTCACCAGATTGATTAGATGGTAAAACACAATGTTAGATGTTAGTGAAGAAGCTGAACACCCGCAACTCTCATATGCTGCTAATGGAAATATAAATTGGGCCACCTTAGAAAGTTACATATATATGCATAGTTTAGGAGGCAGTGTCCCATTCTTCAATGTATAGGTAGCAGAAATACATTGTCTGGTAAATTATACTTGCTCACAGCCATGTATGTGGTGCTCTCAGCAGCATTATTTGAATGAACCAAAGTCTGTGAACCGCAACTCGAATGCTCTAAATTGCCATTATTTTTAAACAAAAGAATATTATTCAGAAAAGAAAACAGACTACTACAAAAAATAAAAGGGCTGATTCTTAGTCCACTTTGCATGAGAGAAGCTAGACACAATAGACTACTATATGATTTCATTACTAATTATTTCAAAAATAGGCAAAAAAAATAGTCTACAGTTGGAGAAGTCAAATCATTGGTTCCTTTGGGGAGGGGAGGATGCTGAAGTCAAAGAGTCAAAGGGGCTTCTAGGCTGTGGGTAATATTTTACTCCTTTATCTGGTTGGCAGCTATCGTAGTATGTTTTTGAACATTTATTAAGCAGTCTATGATTTATAAACTTTTCTGTGTGTGGGTTGACGTATATCAATACAAAATTTCAACATAAAATTTTACTTCCAACATCTCTATAACAGTATGCAAAATATTTCTAGAGAAACCAAAAGCATGATGGAGAAGGGAGGCCAAATGGAACTGGCAGTAGTAGCTAGGAGAATATATTAACCATATGACCCTCACTAATGGACAGCCAAATAAAGTGAGGAACACACACCCACTCCCACACACAAACAGGCATACGGCAGTGTGCACAAGTACCATCTTCCTCCATCACAGAAGTAGATCACATTTTCTTAAAATCTAGATCTACAAGTGATAGGAAAAAGAAAATACTGCAGCGCCTTTACTGATAGCAATGGCACGGATACCTTTTAGGCACTTCAGGTTGGGTGTGATTTTTATTATTCTCCTCCTGTCCTTGCAATTCTGTGGCGTCTGTTGAAAGTGCAGTTACTAGGCCTAGTTTAAGAATGACTTTAAGAGTGAGCCAAAGAAAGTTTTGGTGTTTTGGCCTGGGTCATTCAGCTCCTATGTGGATTTGCTGGGGAATCAAGCTTGGTTCTCTGGGTGCTTGATTTCCTGGTATCTCTGTTCATTACCTGGTGTTATTTTCTGAGCACTTGGGGGAAGTTCTTTACTTATTTCTTACTTTCTAGGTCTTAGGAAAACCATACAGAGCTCATCAGATATGTTGCAAGAGGTACTGAGATATTGTGCCTAATAGGAGTGGTAACTTTTCTGTCTCTGTGAGCAACCCTAAGAAGCATGAATGTGAACCAAGAGAGTTCTTCCCACCTTCCCCCAGCAGGGCTGTGGATTCAGGGACACCTAAGATGTGGCGGTCTTAGGGGGCTGATTGGAAACATTCAGAGAATCATGGCTTCAGCTTTCTAGACTCGAGATAGCAGCTGGATTATGCTGAACCTTTCATTCAGGGTGAGTCCCAGGATCCTCCTCGAATCTACAAGATGAAATGGCCGCTTTTAAAATTGTCACTTATGAACAGCTTCTCTGTGAGAAAAGCATAAATAAAACAGAACAATAGATAAGAGAATAGAAAATCATTAAGGACAAGTCACTTTTAAAGACACATTGATCTGATTGCAAAAGTCAAATATGTGTACTGAATAAAGTTGGCCAAAACCAAAATTACTTGTGAGCTAGATAAGGGAGAGGCAAATGATTGTAAACAATCACACTGCTTTTTTCCCTAGCCTTTTATGTGTATATAATATAGTGTTCAAATGATGATCAGGCTTTCATCACCACGTTGCTTTCAGCATTTAAAAAAAGTGACATTATTGTGAATATTTTCCGATATCATCATGTATTCTTATGAGCATTCTTTTCAATAACTGCATCTTAATTTGTCCAACCTTCCATTACTATTGGACATTGAGATGGCTTCCAGTATTTTACTAGCTGAAAAGGGCTCTAATGAACCTTTTACTTGTAAATTTGAATTCATCACTGATGATTTTCTTAGAATAAAAGTGGCATTTCCTGATAGTTCATGAATGAGAAATGGCATTTCATTCTTTATAACTGTTTTAGGCTCAGGGTGCATAATGGCATCTGCTATGAGTTTGGAAAAATCTCCGAAGCAGAATTCATAGACCTTGGTTGGAACTGTAGATTAACCATGCAATCTTGGATAAATCAAGTTCAGAAAGTGTCAGTATCTTCATCTATAAAATGGGAATATAATTTTGCATTTTGTAGACCTATAAGGAGGAAGAAAGGAGGAACCAAGTGTTCATAAAGTATTGCTTTTGGGCTTTTTAGAGGTACATGGTTATGAACTTAATCATTTTTTTATGATTTTGGGAAAGGTGGCTGCATTTATGTTTGTATGGGGAAAGTAGCCATGGTTCCCTTTGTCATCCAATGTGGAATTTGGGAACAGAAACTACGTTGCTACTTTTGTTTGTGAACCAAATTGTTTGCCAATAGAAGTGTTCAAGAACTAAAGTATTCACTGTATTGACCAAGGCTGTAGCACTTTAGCTGAATCCTTTTAGATCAAAAATCATCAAAATGTGACTTATAGACTGAATCTATCTCACATCCTGGTTTTGTGAATAAAATTTTACTGGAGCAAATGTTGCTCATTTACCTGGAGCCTGTAGTTGTTTTCTTATTGCAGCAGCAAACTGAATATGTTTATTTTATAGCCCTTTACAGGAGAAGTTAGCTGACTCCTGCTTCATTGTGACCCCAAATATTTCTGAACTCATGAGATAGAAGTGCGTTGTATTTCTAAAACCATTGTGTGTGTGTGTGTGTGTGTGTGTGTGTGTGTGTGTGTGTTTGTGTGTGTGTGATGATAGGCTCAATCTATGTGGGGCTGCGTGAGCTGTGTTGAATGTAGATGCTACACAGTTACAAAAAGAACAACAAGTTTGGGTCTTACACTTCGATTTGCAGTCCAGTCTTTTTAGATCTCCCTGGGAAAAATCTGAGGTTGACCTTCAATGACACTGGAATTCTGCTTACCCACATTACTTTTGTTTTAAAGCAAAACCTGACATTGTCCAACTTGAAGCATCATTGGGAATATTTTGGAAGTATTCATCACAGTGCAAGACTGGCTCTTGCCATTAAAATAAACCTGTATTTCCAATTGATTCTGGGTCACAATACTTGGGTTTGGATTACAGTTGTTTGAAAGGTTTTATTACACCTCTCTTTGGCTTATGGGTGGAGATGGAGGTGTAGGATGTGGGTGACATAGCCTCTTTGCTCTTCCACCCAGACAGTCCCCTACCTCCTGTTCACATTTATTTAGACAGTATCACACTGCTTCCAAAATACCTCAGAATTTTCCTTTGGAAAGGCAAATACATTTGGAGCAGAGCTTCAGAGATTGTGTTGTCTGCTTTGATTTGATCTTGTTGGGGGAGCAGCAGATAGGTGGACTTTGGTATTAGGTAGGCCTCAGTTTTCATACATCACTGATGCTTTCCTGTTCAGTGACCTGAGGATGATTGATAAGTAATACTGCCAGGAACAGCGCTTAATGCTGTAACTGCATAATACTGCAGGTGCTCATCATGATAGTAGGGGCTTGGGTAATATTCCATAAATACAACTAGTCTCTAAAAGTGTATAAACACATCTTTGGATACTAAGGCTCTCATGTCAGACTATATTGGTTCTAGTTCTTTACCCTTGGCTTTGTCTATATGACTTTGCACTTCTTTGCAGGAGAAGTAAGTGAGCATTATTCATGTGACTTGCTTAAGTTAATAAAATATAAGCAGAAGCATCCGCGCCTTAGTCTAAGGAGTAGCACATGTTTCTCCTTGCTTTCTCTGTGTTTTGCCACAAAAAGACCATACTTGGTTAACATTGGTCCAAGGAGGATGAGGATCATGTAAAACAAATCTGGACTCAGTTTGAAGCCCAAGCTAAACCCATCTGGCCACGCCTAGATCAGCTAGTCTCCCAGACAACCTACAGATGGGTGAGCACAGAATATTAATTTTTGTCTTTAGGGCACTATTTTTTTTGTGGCAAGAGCCATTGTATACAGATGTCACAGTGTTCATAATTGATGGGTATTCAACAGTGGTATGTTCTGGACTCATGCCACATGTTACAAATACAGGCAGGGATAAGAATATAGTCCTACCCTTAGTCACACAAACTGCAGTGGAGAAAGGAAAAAGGCAACAATAGCAAAGTGGAAAAGCAGTGATGATAGTAACAAGCCCGAACGATGATGGGAACACAGAGGGGCTGCTAGCCCTGGGGTCCATCAGGTAACATTTCTTAAAGCTGAAAATGTGTGAGCCGAGTTTTCAAGCCTGAGTAGGAATGAGTTGAGTCAGAAAGGTAAGTGGGAAGAACGTCGATAGTACTTATTTTCACAAGGTATGTCTGGTAAATAACTGTTGATTTTGTTGCAGTCTTATGTCATTAGTTTTATGGTATTGCTATTGATTATGTTTGGTAAATGCTGCCTAGAACAAGTCCTTTGAGGGTTTTGTTTGACTGATCTCTTTAATCCCTCCTTACCTGTTGTCTTCTGGTTCATAATCTCTATTTTAGCCTGATGACCCCCATTCTAGTGGGGCACCTGCAAGTCAGTAGTTCTATGTGGACCCTGAAACTTGATTCTGCAGGACTGACCCTATGGTTGATGTGCTTTGATTCTATTCTATTCTCCCACATTTGGCCAACTTAGGAGATTCCTGTGAGGTACTAAGGAAGCTGCAGTTGAGAGTCTGTCTGCCCAGATAGAGGTGGTTTCTAGAGTTGGAAAGTAGAGACTGAAAGTGGCTTGCAAGATTTCCTTGAGGGCAAGCCTGTGATGGTCATAGCTGCTGTTTGCTGTTTTCAGCACTGTCCTGGGTGATTGTCAGATAACTTGCTTGGGCTGTTGTTTTTAGATGAGAAAAGCAAACCAGTGATTGTTACTCACCATGGTCTATGTAAATTTTGTGATAGAACCATGACTGGGTGTGCCTCTACCCCAAGGCTGTCCTGTTTGAAAGTCACTCTACCACAGGCCTTTTTTAAAATTATTATTATCTTGAGAAAGACTCTCACTATGCAGTTCAGGCTGGCCTTGTGCTCACTGTTTTTTTTGTAGCCCCCCCAGGTTGGCCTCAAACTCACTGTGATCTTCCTGCCAACCTCCTGAGGGCTGGGATTATAGGCATGCATCACCACACCTGGTTCCTGACAGGCCTGTTCTTCCTTGGCTTACACTGGAAATTGAATTCGCATTTTGGACTGGGTATTCTTTTGTTGCAGGGTTGTCCTGTGCACTGGGGGATGTTTAACAGTGTTTCTGACCTCTACATGATAATTTCCAGTAATATAGTCCCTTTCCCAGTTGTAATAACCAAAGCTGTAGCACGAGTCCTCTAAGGGACAGAATCATTTATGGGTGAGAATTGCACTGTTTGATGTTACTGATGGGGCAATGGAAGAAGAGCAGGAATTTTGATCTGGAAACTTAGATTGAATAACTGCAAGGTCACATGACATGGTGGAGGCTGAGGTTTAAATGCCCATGTGTTCTCTGACCTCAGTGGCCTGGGTGGACATCCAGGCCCATGGAGAGATCTTGGCCCCAGTGAAGGTCTGGACCATGCAGTGTCTGTCTGCTTGGTGCCCTCTGTTGCCTGGGTGGGTTCATCTGGCTCCTGCTTAGCCCTGCAGGGCAGGAATGCTGGACTTGGGTGTCTCCTCCCAAGAAGGAGGAGTGTGTGTCCTATTCAGGTTACCTGGTACTTGGGATGAGTAACCAGAGAAGGAATTATAAGTTAGGGGTGGTCTAGAGAGGAGAGGCCTCTGGTATGAATGCTTTTTCTTGCATCTATATATGTGTAGTGAGATGCTGTTTGCAATCCACTGAGCAGATGCCTGGCATGTGGATAATCTTAACAAATGTTGGCTATTATTTCCATTATTATTAATGCTATTTGTAACTTCAACTCTTTTTTATAAAATAAATAAATAACTAGTTTTGGGAATATATTCCCCCAGGCTTCTGGCTCACTAATATTCAGCTGACTTACTTAGATTTAATTCTTTTAAGGTCCTGTGTTTAATTATTAAAAAACCTAGTGAATTATTAACATTTTAATGACTGACATTTAATAAATAATAACACTAGTGAGGGCTCAAAATCCATACCATTTAAATTAATGCTGTACCTGCATTTTTCTCAAAAAAAAAAAAAAAAGAAAGAAAAAAGAAAAAAATGCCTACAGAAAAAGTTCCACACTATGACCAAATATCTCTGTGGTTGGAACTTCAGGCTTTTAAAAGAATTTTGATATTAGCAGCATAACAATTATACAATGTCCCCACCTTTATATATATTATAGGGGAAAGTGCTCAGCTAGTACTAAGTTTATTTAGAAATTAGAGAGCATGTATTCTGTGCTGAGTTGTTCTGAGGGATTTAGAGAGACGGTAATTCATTGAATCCTCACAGCAGTCCTGTGAGCTAGGTGCTAGTACCATTCTCATTATTTTAGATGAGGAAACAGAGAAAATTGAATTTCCAAAGACATACAGACAGGAAGCACAGAGGCAGGATTCAAGCCCACGTAGTTTGTGTTTACTGTTTTTTTTTTTTTTTTTTTCTTTTGTAATTATTATTTTTTAATGTATTTAGGACATGGTCTATCTATAGGATCTCATTATGTAGGCGAGACTCACAGTGATTCATCTGTTTTCAGCCTCCCAAGCACTGGGATTACAGGCCTACACCACCATGCCCAGTCTCAATCCTCATCTCAGTGTGCTCTGGGGGCGGGGCCAACATGGCAGGCTAGGGGTTGAACCCTGGTTGCTGTGCTCTTTAAGCAGGTGCTTTAGTCCACTGAGCTATCTGGCCAGCCCTTGTGTTTGCTGTTATAGGCCATTATATACATTTCCTCTTCAGTGTGCCAAGGGGAGAGATGAAGGCTTCTTTCTCTAGGAAATGGCTTTCCATTCCTTCTTAGATACTAAGGGGAAGCAGTGACACTAACTACAGCAGAGGTGTATCTTACATTTGCTCTTATAGGAGGAGAGAGAGTGGCCTACTTACAGTAATCTCATCCCTTACATTATGTAGGGAAGGATAAAATTGCCTCTGCATATATGTATATTTCATTTTCTGTGAAGCCTGTGTATATAGGTGAGTATTTGTTGAATCCATGTTTTGAAATTTATAGCCTTTGACATTAATTTGTACATATAAGCTTCTGATGTCTACAAAATGTGTATCAAATAGTGTATGTTAAATATGATGGGACCTTTTTATATTTTACTGTGGCAGTTCTAGTACCAGTTCTACACATAAATGAAATGCAATTTAACACATGTTTCTTAAAAAAAGAGTTTCAGACATGCTTTTTGTTGTATCAGTTATGAAAAGGACACTCCTTTTGGTGTTGTAACATGATGCTCTGCCTGTCGAATCCAACTCAGACTCTAGCTCCAGGCCTTCAGTGGTTCCACTGGAGTCTGAATTCCACTCTGGCTCTGTGGTTGGACCTTAGGTGGCTTGGGAATGACAATACAATAGGGTTTCTTCACCTCCCACCCCTTAGCCTTTGCAGGATCTTTCAAAGACAGAAGGGCTGTATCCTAGTCATGTAGCTGACCTGGGATCTTCTTTCTGGATTTTATGATGATGAAAGTTCTAAACCTTGTCATCCAGAGATAATAGATAGCTAGAGTATGTGGTAGAAATATTATCAAATTAGAAACCAAGCAGGATCCAATGTGAGCTCTTCTATAAATAACTTATGAAAAGTGAAAAGATGTTTCTGTTAGCAAATTTAAAATAATCGTTAGAATCCTTCAACAGATTGCTGCTAATTAGATTGAGAATTAAACAGCTTTGTATGAGTGTAGAGTTAATTAATAGCTCATTACTTTTTTAATAAGCCACATTCATTTGGAAACAGAAGAGAGACAGCAAAGTTCATCATGGATAATGGGCTGGATTGGGATTATTTTTTCTTCTTTTGATGGGAGAAGGACTTTAATTAAAGCAGGAGACACACTGGTATCATGAATGAATTGCTTGAAACCCCCAACTTCCAGGGCCAGAGAAAGCAACAACTCTTTGCATTTTAACTTTCTCTTTGGGCTGTATGGGATTAACAAGAGTTGTGCTTAAATTTCCTTGTGCAGCTTTTGGGTTTCAATTCATTGATAAAGTAAACTTTGTGAAGCTGATCAAGTTCACTGAGAGTAGTGGAACTTCATTGTACTCTACACTGACTTTTCTTCCTTTTGCTTTCCAAAGGTCCTAGGCTCCTACTTTGAAGGTAACCCTGCATCTTCTGGATTTCCTTCCTTTTCTTTTCTTCTCCATTCTTTCCACATGGTCTAAAAATTTTCTTATTTGTTTCACTTCCATCCTTTTTTTTTTTTTTTTCTCACATAGTGTGAAATTTCATTACCGCTTTATTGAATTTCTTGACCTTTAGGTAGCCTTTATATTACATAATATGGAGCATCATAGAAGGAACAAAATGAACAACTTTGGGGTCTCAAAGGCCTGACTTCTACAGTACAGTCTCCCACCAGATGTTCTTGGCACCCTTTGAAGTTGGGTATTTGTCTTGTAGGGTGAGTATGGGCTCACTGAGGTGGGGGGCTTTATGTGTTTCTATCATTTCAAGGGGAAATGATATCCCCTTGGCACTGAGCCATGATGTGCAAATGAGTTTTTATTTTTAAAACAGAATCTGTGGTTAACTCTTCCAAGAGTGAAAATCTGATAACTAGGGGCTCGTTTCAGAAGCTATTTGCCCATTCCAGGAATAATTAGCATGCCCTATTTCTCAAAAGGTAATTAATTCTCAGAGCAATCCATTTGTCTTAGTTACTTTTCTCATTGCTGAGACAAAATACCCAACACTAACAAGTTAAGGGAGCAAAGGTTTATTTAGTGCATGGTTTGCAGTGGATTCAGTCCTTACCTGGCTAGCTGCAAGGCAAGGGGAATAGGGCAGACAGGCACTGCAGAGAAGAGACTGTGTGGCAGGCAGAAAGTAGCAAAGCAAGCAAGCAAGCAGAACAAGCCAGGCCTCTTTCTATCCCTTACATTGTATCCAGGCAACTGGGATTAGGGTGGTGCCAAACCTATGAGCAGACTGATTTGGTGGTCACCCACCCTTAATCCTCGCACTCTTAGTCCTAGCATTGTACCATAAATCAGTCACATACTTTAGAGTGAGCAGTCTCTGAAAAAGCCCCACAAAGGGACATCATTTCTTTAGCAGTGAGGGCATTTAGTATGTCCCTAGAAAAGACACTATCTTCTACTCTGTCTGCCACTCCAGGTGCGAAGCCACCGGGCTACTTGAACAGAGTATGTCACCTATGTATACAGAGATACCATAGATGATGTGAAACTTTGGGAGGACATCTACAAACAAACCCTAAAACTATTACACATATTTCTTTTGAGACCCATCATTTTCTTCTCTTTCCAAATTAGGACTCGGGCTGTCTGGTTCTTTGCTTTTAAGGTCTTATTTCTCAGATTATTATTGTTACTATTGTCATTCTCTTTTCTTTAAAACAGAGTCGAGAACCCCACTCTAATAAAGAACAGAAGGAAGTAGACATACAACCTCACTGTGGAGCCCACCTCGAGTAGTATCCACAGAAACTCTTGTTCCTCTGGCTGTGTGGGGACCCCTGCACCCAGTCTAGGTGGAGGCCCTTGGTTTCCTGCCAGTGTCTTGTGCCTACCTGCTTCTTGAGCTGCTTGTCTGTCTCCTAATTGTGAAGACCACACCACCCATTCTGTGATCCATTCCCAAATACTGAGTAATAGGTGCTTGGTAAAAATTGGGATGGATTCACTGTTGTGGGGCATTTATGCACCTTGGGGTTATCTGAATTTCTCCCCTACCCCACCCACATTGTAAGTGATCTGAGTGGAGTTGCCTGGTGAATGAGGTAGAGTTTGAGTCCCTGGGGCAGGCACGAAGGTGTAGTCAGAAAGGATGTGGTGCTTTGTGCAAATGCGCCTTTCTCTTGGCTCCTTTGCCTCCCTCTCACTGCGCCCAGCCCCACTCAAACCTTCTCCTCTCACCTCTGGATGTCTCCCCCATTACTTAACTACCAACCTTAATTTCCTGGGAGAAACTGGTGTGATCTTGAACAAAGGTTTCCTTGAAATGACTCATATATGCAGTGGAGAACATACATTTTAATTGTGTAGCTTGAAGTCTCATGAACTGAAGTCAGCTCAGAGAGAAAGCCAGGATCTTATTGGTACTTTATTATTATTATTATTATTTTTTGTCTTTTTTTGAGACAGGGTCTCGCTATGCAGTTGAGGCTGGTCCTGAGCTCACTTTTGTAGCCCAGGCTGGGCTCGAACTCGCACCAATCCTCCTGCCTCAGCCTCCCGAGTGCTAGGATTACAGGCGTGCGCCACCACGCCCGGCTCTTATTGGTACTTTAGAAGCTACCCTCTGTCCCTTTTCTAGTGCTGCTAACTCTGGGAGATTTTTAAAGTCATCAACCAGATTCATCATTTGCCTCTCATTTTATCCCATTGTTCCTGGGATAAAAGCTCAGCTTTTTACTCTTCTAGGTTGAATCCTTGCTCTCCCCTTGGCTAACTCCTTACTTCTTTCCTCCTCCTCCTGTATTTTCTGGGTCTCATCCTTGTAGTCTGTGTACTTGGCCCTGAAATTTCTAGAACATGCCAAGTTTCCTTCTAGTCCTAGGATCTTTGCACACTTGGAGCCCACCTCCTGGAATTCTGTTTCCCCGACCCCTTATCTGTTTCACTTCCAAATCATCTCTACGGTGAGGTCTTGCTAGCTCACGTAACCCAAACCAGGCCTTTCCTCTCTGGTTTTCTCTGTCATATCCCGTTTCCCCCTGTATTGATTTCTCATAGTTATGATGTTTTCAGTTGTTTTTTTTCTCGTTGCTTATCTTTTCTCCTTAAATGTCCACACAAGTCAAGGTAGGGACCACATCTGGCTTACAGTAAGAGCAAGATAAACATGGAACAGCAAAAGGAACACAGAGCATACAGACTGTGAGGGTCAGACCTGGAGGGACAAAAGGCAGGGAAGGAAGTCATGTCCCACAGCTAAGAGATCAGTTTGGCGAGGAGGCCAGAGTGGTCTGATCCTGCTACTGTGGTTCTTGGGCCTGAGGTGTATTTGAGACCCTATTGTCTGGTGAGTTTTGAGTCCTACAGATAGTGTGGCACCAGCAGGGGGACTGGGCCCCAAATTCATGTTGATATGTGGTGAGGTTCATGCAGATGTGGTCATGGTGTTTATCGTCTTCCCCTTTGTGATTAACTCTAGGTTTTTCCCCTTTGATGCTAATGTTCCCCGTGTGACTATAGTCCCTGTGCAGTGTCACCTGCTCCCTATCCATGTTTCTGTGAAGCATGGGAAAGCAAGGGAGAGGAAAGACAGCAGGAAAGCTTAGTGAGGGTTGGGCTTCTCAGGTAAGTCCTCAGGTAAGCCATTCAGAGACTCAGGCAGTTGAGGTCTCGTCTTGAAATTTAAGTGAGTTTATTCTAGATTATTGCTGGAGGCTATCCATTTGTCTAATGCATTTCTTATTACTTTAAAACTGGAACTTGCAGAGGATAAGGTTATTTGCATCTTTTAACAGGCATTTTAGATTTCAGACCTTAAAAATTCTGTTTTGATTGTTATCATTGCATAGCTTAGAGCAGTGATTTTTAACAACCTCAAAATGGTATGTCTCGTAAGGCTTTTACTTTATTTTTTCATATGATTGGCTTCAGGCACATCCTCTGCCTCTCTCTCTCTCTCTGTAGTGCTGGGGAATTTCGAGGCTTTGTTCTTGAAGCTGCAAGGACAGCCTGGATTTACATGACCCTTTAGAGGACAGGTTTCTTATCCATCTTCAAGTTCCCACCTCAACCGCCTCCCTCACGTCCCATGTTTCTGCTGTCTGCTGCTGGTAATGAAGCACCCCAAATGCAGCAACTTAACAGCAATGGGCTACCATTTCTCACCTGCTGGACTCAGTGCTGTGGGTCAGTTGGACTCAGCTGGGCAATTGCTTTGAGGGCTCTCATGAGCTTGTGCATAGGGGGTGCCAGGACTGGTATCACCTAAGGCCTGGGGGGACTGCAAGGCCAAGGTGGTTCCCTCCTGGTTGGTAGTTGAGATTGGATGTTAGCTTGATGCTCAGCTGGGACTGCTTACCAGATTGCCCTCAAGTAGCTTCAGTCTGTGGTTTGAGTACTGCACAGTATTGCAGCTGAGTTATGAGAGAAAATGTCCCCCATTGTAAGTTTCAGGAAGATGCCTGGCTAGTTAAGAGCTCTAGCTGAAGCCTATGCAGCATTCCTAATGCTGTGCTGTACTGGTCACCAGGGTCAGAGGACCATCCGTGTTCCAGCGGATACAGAAAGTAATTAATTTCCTCATGATAAAGTATCAAGGCAACACCACAGATTGAATGGGATTTCCAGTCCTAGTTTTTTAAGGAGTCTCCACACTGATTTCCCTCATGGTTGCACCAGTCTACATTCTCACCAGCAGTGTTTTGAAACTGTCTCATTGCTGTTTCTTTCTCATTAAAATTAATAAAAAATATCTTTTGTATAGCTTCATATAAATAAACTGGCTAAGTTTAAAAAAAAAAAAGACAATGCCGCAGAACATGGTGGGTGGGCAGGAGAGACAGTTGTGACTGGCTTTGTATGGTAAACTATGTCACACATTCTCCCCTATGTCTTCATTTTTCCTTTCCTGCAATCAATTATGCCTAAAATTTCCCTGTATGGAGGAATTATCCAACATGAACTCAGTTATGATCTATGTAGAAACACATTCAGTTGATATCCTGTTGAGGTACATTGTCTTTCCCGACTCGATACACGTATCACACCCCTACACACACTCATTGAATGGAGCATGCATGCATATTCACACACATATGCACGCGCACACACATACTCTCCCATGCCAACTGTTTGAGGAGTTTTAGAGTTTTTTTGCATCCTGTGTTTAGATAGCCCTGCCTTTAGATGCATGATTGTGTTTTAATTTCTGCTGGCATGGTCTTATTGTGACATTGATCCTATAGGCTGAGAACAAACTGCCTCTTAATATTGACTCCATCTGCCGATTGAGACATAAACCAAGAAGATAAACTTGGTGCTAAGTGGTTGCCCTTTTCTAGTTTTCTGTTATGCCATTTATTTCAGCATTTCTTCAGCCTAGTGGAAGGTGCTGTCTTGTATTTCACTTCATTCTTTTAACGAAGAAGATGGGGGATTTTTCCAGCGTCATTGCCATCTTAATTTTCAGGGGAGCTTAGTCAAGTGAACTGATAAATGCACGTTTATCTTCTCTTCCTTGCTGTCTTTTTCTCTCAGCAAACTTTTCTAAAGGTGATGAATAGCTGGGAGGATGGACTGTCCACCCTCTGCAGACTTGCCGTCTCCTCTGCAGCCCCAGCTGCATATCAATCTGAGACTGGTTTTCCTTTTCATTTGACTCTGCTCAGAAGCACTGCGTCCTTTGTCCGGCATGTTCATTTTTCATGAACATTCTGTAAAGCAGTCATCACCCCCACTCAACTTTGAAGTGGGCACAGAAATAGAAGAGTTAAAGAAATGTAAATGTTTATTACTTGATTTTAATTAAATGTTCACTTTCACCACACACATGTCACTTTATAGATTGGAAGAAATCTAGATGGAGAAGGGTGAACCCTTTACTTTTGTTTTGAAACTATATCGAACATCTAGATTCAGAAGTGTGAGGAGGAGGGGCTTTTGTGGGGCTCAGTGTGAAGTTGGATTTTGGTGAAAAGGATCCAAAAAGATAGGTGGTTTGGTCATTTTAATGCCGGCTTATTGGAAGTCTCTTTTCTTCAGCGGTGTTGCCTTGCCTAGGCCCATCCTGTCTAGGGATTCCCTTCCTCCTCCCTGTACCCACTGGATCCCTCTGATGAATGAAGAGCCTGCACTATCCCTTGACCTGGCAAACCAGCACCTGGTGCTCCAAAGAGTACACGAGTTTGAGGCTATGCTTTCCAAAATGCCCAAGAGTGAAACACTTCCCAGTAAGTCAGAAGAGAAGGGACCAGCTGTGATGTGAATCCTGCTACAAGCCCTGATCATACACTATCTTATTTAATATTTATTTCTATTTTCCTCCTTTCTATTCTTTTTTTAGAATTTTTAAATTTATTATTATTATTATTATTATTATTATTATTTTCTTATTTCAGAACCCTTGTTTGTTTATTCACTCATTTTCATGGCTGGCTCAGCCCTCCCTGAGGGCAGGGCTGGCGCCACATGTGGTGCCGGGGATTGAACCGCGGTCCCTGAAGCTGCCCAAGCTTCCCCAAGCAGGCGCTTTAGACCACTGAGCCATCCCGCCGGGCCCCCCTCCTTTCTATTCTTTAGTGACTGTAAACATTAGGAATTTGTTGTGACGGGAGTCTCTAAGGAAGGAGAGAAAAGAGAAGGAGCTCCTGATATATGTGGAGTCAGTTTAGGTATTGATCCTTTACAAAGTACCCCAGGGGAATGGGCAGAGGAGAGGCTGGAAGCATCGGGTCCCATCTGTATAGAACAGTGGAGCCAAGCTAATGTGTTTCACATCCATCTGGAGAGTTTGTGAGAATGCAGATTGGCACTCCCACTCCCAGGTAATTGAGCAGAAGGCCCGAGCTGGGACCTGAGGATTTGTATTTTCAACATGTTTCTGTGGCAGCCCTGGTCTCAGGCCCCTTCTCATGGCCTTGTGAGCACTTGCTTTTCTCTGTTCATCTGGAAATTCTCGGAGACCTTAGAGTGCTGGGTGACAGCTGTGCTTCTTTCTCAGTGCTTTATTATCTTCCCAGTAAGAGACCCTTGGAGTCTAGGGACCCCTTTGATATCTTATACCCCTGAATGGCCAGGCACTTGAAAACCATATTACATGTGAGAAGCAATTGAGGATGATTTGAGTTAGGATATAATTAAGTTCACAGTAGCCACCATACTCTTTATTGGGCCTCTGCTGTGTGCATGATCTACTTAACACTTACAGCGTCCTTGCAGTGCAGATGATGTTACGTCACCCATGTTTCACAGGTGAGGGAGATGAATTCTGTGCAGTGTGCCTTGCTGAGTTATGGAACTGGGATTAGACTTAGTCTGTCTGCTCCATTATACTTTACAGTGACACTGTGCAACTATTTTATATGTCCAGAGAGAAAGCATTCCCAGAGTCAGTGACATAAGCAGTAAAAACAAGTCACATCGACTGAGCGCTTACTCTCTCCTGATGCTGTGCTCAACATTTTATGTTTCACCACATTTAAGCCACCTGGTTAGCCCAAGAGGAAGGCAGGAACTCCTCTAGCTTTGCAGGGGCCTATGGGAAGTCAGGAAGGTTAAATAGCTGACTTATGTCCTAGTCAGGAAGTAGTGATGTTGGGCTCGGAAGCTGAGGGGAGCAGGTTTCAACACCTGGTCGCCCTAGCTATTCTGTTACACTGACTGGTTGGCTCATACTTCTGCTGTGACAGTGGCCTGAGACCCCAGAGGTGGTCATAGGACACTACACTGAGAGATTGGGAAGCGAAATGATTTGGAAAGGCTGAGGTGGGTTCCATTTGAATATGCTGCATTGAAGCCAATTCAGTCCAGTCTCATTAATGGGAGTTCTGGGAGAGTCATTTGATGCGATGAAGAAAAAAAATGCAAGATTCCCAATTTTGACATCTTGAGAGCTTTGCTCTGGGACCCATGATGAGCCTTCTACTCAGTAGGTCTTAGCATCCTCTGCGAGGCTCTTTCTTCCTGTGGCTTTGCCATAGTGAAGCAGATTAAGATAACCCATGGAACTTTTTTATTGCACTACCAGGGATCGAACTTGGGACCTTGTGTTTGAGGTACTTATACCCCTGAGCTATATCTCCAGTACCCCTGGAACTTTTGAAAGAGCTAGAAAAGTTATAGGGTGTGGGTGTATGTGAAGAACGCCTGTCCTTTAAAGCATTGGCCCTTGACGCATTGTTTGGTGGCATTTGCTTTCCATGGGACATGAGAGATAGAAGCTAATTTCTTAAGGGCAGTGGACAGTTTTCCTAAGAAGCATTGAAAATAAATCCAAAGTGGGCTTTTCACTGTCATATCAGCACTTTTCAAGATTTTTCCTCCTCTTGTTACTCCTCTCTAAGGAGTGTTTTTTGAGTTATTTATTTATTGTATGAATCTTCCCTCTCCATTAAATTAAGTGGAATAAGATTTTACTGGGTAGGTTGAGCTTCAGAGGGACACAAGCCATTATAACAGTTAAGATTTCTTGGCTCCCCGAACTATTTTGGCCTCTTTGGGGATGATATCGCCCCATGGAGACTGCAAGGTTTATATAAAGCTTTGTGAGGGCAAGGGTAGAATCTATGGGTTGGGGTTTTAGGGCGCTTGTGGGACTCCTTTTCCTCCACTGTATGTAGCTATTGGTTTCATCTCAAAAGGCTCTCAGCAAGTTTTCTAAAATTTGTACTTTCCTGCTGTGAGGAAATAATACATGCTTTTAAGAAGAATTTATCCCAAGCTAGAACTCTCTCAAGAGTGCAGTTTTCTGTTGTGCCTTCCCTCACCATATGTCTAACTTCACAGAGCTAGTTGTCTAACCCAAATCAAGATTTTCTTCACTGGAGATTCTGTTTTGGATGTGGGGGCGCTGGTGGTAGGTCTGGGAGGGTGAAGACTGTGGGACCAGACCTGTGTCCTGTGCCCTGGCTGGCGGACTGTGTAGTGAAAGGAAAGTTCAGAGCCCTGTGAAGATGCTGGATGTGCCAGAATTTGGAAGTTGGGTAGCATAGATTTATGCGGTTGGTGGCTGGCCAGATTGGCATGGGTGGGGTAAAGAGGCTGCGTCATCAAGGAAGCTGGCATTTGTGTCCAATCTTTTCCATTTCCCATGGAGTCCTAATCTCTTCTTTCATGTTTATCTTCCCAGTGGTTACACTGCTCTTTTAATTCTCTTTCCATATTATTTTCTTCACTATGCCTTAGTTTTTGTTCCCCCAAAGCACACCTGGAGACCAGGGTTTAAATGCAAAATAGTTGATTCTAGGGATGGTCCCAAGAGAAGGGAAGCACATGGAGAGTGGGTCAGCGAGTGGGCTCCTGCTTCTGGCAGTTAGAGCCTAGTCCTCCTGGGGACCTCTCCAGAGCCTGTCAAACCTATCTCAGAACTGTCTGCTGAGGGACAGGGAAGCCAGAGTGCTCCCCCCCCCACCCCCAGCTAGCACTGTGGCCCTGCTCTGCCTCAAGGACTATAAAATGCCCTTTTGCTGAGAAATGCAGGTCACTCTAGTTGTTGACAGTAGGGTTCTGCAGATACTGCTTTTGGCGGGGCACTCGGGATGGGAGGTGCACTGCCATTGGCTGCCACACTCTGTTCCTCTTTTCTTCCACTGACTCTTACATCTTCATGGTGACGAGAGTAAATATTGTGTGGGGTGTTTTGAACATGCGCTGCGTCTCCTATTCCCAGTGTAAAAATTAGGTCGGTTGAATATGTTATTTCCTGAAACTAATTACATAAATTTTAAAAATTGTCTGGAGGGTCTCAGAGGATGTGTGTGTGTGTGTGTGTGTGTGTGTGTGTGTGTGTGTGTCCTCAAATGAAAAGCTGGTCTTTTAAAAATTTTATATATATATACATATACATACACACACACACACACACACACACACACACACACATACATATAATCTTCATCTATCTTTTACCTTTCCCAAGAATTGCTCCTAACCTACCATTACAGTGTGATTGTCAGGGGTAGCTGAACACAGTATCAGTCCCATGTAGGCAGATTTTTTTTTTTTTTTTAAAACGATACAGAATCTCATTAAGCAAAATAGTAAGAATCCTCAAGCCTTAGGCATAGAGCACTCCCCTTCCCCTTATTCCTAGCACTTACATTTGAGTGGATTATATGAATAAATGAACTTGATCTCTAAACTGTCTTTAAAACATGAAAGAAAATATTTAACAAAATGACATAATATTAGTTACACTATACTGAGACTTTACTGCCCAAACTGTGGTACTATTTTACCGTGTTACTCATTTGATCAGTGCGTTGATGAGGCATGGCTTAGTATCCCCGTTTTTACAGTTCAGCACACTGAGATCTAATATAGCTGTGTCTCACATCATAGCCAGGAAGAGACGGAGCTGAACTATGAACCCGCCATGCAGTCTCCAGTCTGTGCTCCTATCCTTTTTTAATTTTTCATTAATTTTAATGAGAAAGAAATGGCAATGAGAGTTTCAAAACAGGTTAGTAGGACAGTTACAATAATTAATACATTGCATATTGTTGTCTTTGTAGTAGTTATTCAGAATACAGGATGTAGACATGATATCTTGTCTAAGCACTATAGGACAAATCTTCCTTCTCACTGAACTAGGAGAAAGTAGCTGTATATCTATCCTAACCATTTTGTATATACATTGATTTTTTTCCTATCCTTCATGCACTGTTGAGTTCCAACACTTCAGCTGAGCACCAACAGTCTCTGGAACAATGATGTCCACTGCAGAGCATCTTATGCACATGATCTCTCAGAACTGCTTCCCTGCAGATCCTGGGAGTGCTGTGCTTACCCCTCGAGTTGATGAGAAACTGAGGCTCAGAGAACTTGGCTTTTCTTGTCTTTTTGTCCTGCCAAGGTGGGACTAGATAAATACACTTTAAATATTATCCTGAGTGCGAATATGTAGCACCAAATATTTGAATACTAGGGGAAAATTAGCCATGTGTTTTGTCTTGCTAGCATTAGAAATTCCTTAGACCATGAGAAATTTCTTAAACCATACATATTACTTGAACTTGAACTTGGGATAAATGTGTTTGGACAATTGGTTGACTTGTGCATTTTCCCTGGAAATTTCATTATTGTCTCCTTTACATCTTCTTAGCTGCTACTAATGCCATCCCAACACAGACAGACACATGCGCACATGCATACACACGCATCAACATCATATGTACATATATATGTTGGCATGATAAACACTATCTTCCTATCTAGCCTCGCCTCCCTGCCTGGACATCTTCCCACTTTGTGCTTCTGTGTCTGTCTGAATGTCCCCCATTAGAGTGTTCTTATATTATTTTGTCACTGTCTGACTGTGTATCTCTTTTCTCCACTAGAATACGAGTGCCACTGTGGCAGAGCCTGGGGGTGAGAGTCCTCCTGTTCCCTGACCTCTCATGCAGAGTGTGCAGTAAGGGAGACATTTTGTGGTGATTGTGACAGAATGACAGCTGTGTGTGAATCCAGCTGCGAGGCTTGGGTGGGGGGGACATCAGGTTCTGTGTCAAGGCCCAACGTTTTGGTGATGGCTCAGCTTGCCTCCTTAGTAACTCTGTCCCTTGAATTCACAGACAGATTCGGTGCTTGCTTGAGTTTCAGGCGGTTGTTACACTGCTGCGTGGCAGCAATTTTATGTTCATCCGTATTCTTGGATTTCTGAGGTCAGCGCCCTCGTGCAGGTCCATCATCACTGAGTCATGCACACTGCTGCTCTTTCCAGCACCATTTCCAGGGCAACTCAAAAACTGTAAGCAGGCTAGGGAGATAACTCAGCAGTCTAAGTGCCTGCCTGGCAAGCACAAGGACCTGGGTTTGATCCCTGGTACCATATGCCATGCTGGCCCTGGAACCTCAGGAGTGCTGTGCTGGCCCCCAAACTAGGCATGGTGGCCCATGCCTATAATCTCAGCTCTGGGGAGGCTGACATAGGAGGATCACTATGAGTTTAAGCTGCTGTATAGCGAGACCCTGTACCAAATAAATACATAAACCAAATTTTAAAAAATAATAGGATCAGAGCCAGGTGTGGTGGCACATGCCTGTAATCCCAGCACTTGGGAGGCTGAGGCAGGAGGATCGGTGCGAGTTCGAGACCAGCCTCAGCTACAAAAGTGAGCTCAAGGCCAGCCTGAACTGCATAGCGAGACCCTGTCTCAAAAAAAAGACACAAAAAAGACAAAAAATGGGAAGAGTACGTTGGGGACAGTCTGACTGGTGGCATTGGATGCAAAGAACTAGGAGGGTTTTAGGCAGAAACAGAGACCCAGAGGTGCTGGGGAAAGCTTGGGGTAGGGATTTGCCATGTGTTATCCTGAACACTGGGAGACAAGGATGGAAAATTTGCTGCGTAGACTTGTGGATGTTTGTGAAGGGGTAAGAGTGTGTGGGGAATCAGGTCATCCTCTCAGCCTCCCTGAAGGAGATAAGTTGAGAGCAAGGAGGAAATAGTCACAGGGAGCTCAGGCCAGGGCAGGCCCATGGGCAGGGCCTGTCTCTCCTTCCAGCTTACTGTATATCCCTCCTAAAGTTGTTCTTCCTCTTTGATCCATATTTCTTTCACAATAACCAATAGGAAATGATTCCTGATCTGCTGAAAACACTGGGTGTGATGATATTCAAAGCAGTGGTGCACCTGAAATTATTTTGTGAGCTATGATATCCCACAAAAGGCAAGAAATTGTCATTGCTCATTTTGGACCTTATTTCCTGCTCACGATGTAAAGGTCCATATGCTGGAGAGATGTTTCTGAGTGTGAGTGTGTCAGCAGGTGGGTGAGAAGACTGCTGTGCCACACTGCTTCCATCCATGGCTGGCATGGCGTGGAGCAGAAATCTCAGGCTTGCATGAATCCTGTGTGAGGTGGAGCCCAGCTCTGTGAGAGACACCACAGGGCTCAGTGTGCATGGATGGCAGGAGAAGAACCTGTTAGGGGAAATGAGGCTGCTTCCTCTGCAGGCAGAGCACAGGTAGGCAAGAAGACCCAGGCTCCGAAGACACTTAAGAGCATCTCAGAGTTGGTGTGAAATTCCTGAGTCTAAAGACCACCACACCCAGTGTCCAGGCGAGTGAATACTTAAGACATGGCCTCCACAGACTGCTCCTTTCTAGCAAGACTTTTTCTTTTGCTTAAAAGGATAATGTGATTTGCCTCACACTGTGAAGCACAAGTGCTGAGTCAGTTCTTCCTCCTTTAGGGTCAGGGTCCAAGGTTAGGAGCGAATGTTGGCTTCTCTCTGAAATCTCTAAAGTCTGGCACCTTTGAGATAAGGGAGCCTTCTGAAGCAGCCTTTTGACAAATGGTAAGACACTTTCTGTTTATTTTTATACATTTTTAAAAACTTTATTAATTTTAATGAGAAAGAAATAGTAATGAGACAGTTTCAAAACAGATTAGTAGGACAGTCACATTAAAACCATTGTATATTGTATATTGTATATGCCATTGTATATTGTATATTGTATATACAGTGTATATTGTATATTGTATATTGTAAATACATTGTATATTGTCTTCATAGTAGTTATTCAGAGTACAAGATGCAGATATGATATCTTGTGTAAACACTAATAGTATAAGTCTTTCTTCTCAATGGACTAAGAGAAGGTAGCTGTATTTTCACTACATAATGGTCCTTCATTTATATCCCCCTTGTTTGTTTTGTTTTGTCAGAGATAGGTGTTCCATTGCCATTCAAATATTTATAAGTGCATGAATTTATCAACATGACCCAATGTAGTCCAATAGTCCATAATAGCAGTGGGTTATCAGCAGAACTGGCCATGCTGGAAGTTGTTCACTTGAGTCTTTTACAGTTCAGCATATTAATATAGATTTACTTTTTATACCTCATGGTTAGACTTTTTCACTGGATGGTTAAGGCCAAGGTAAAGCAAGACCTACATAACAAAAAATATAGTTTACTCTATAGGGATTTAAAGTTTAGAATATCAATGACTGTTGGAAAACACCTGCTCCATGTTATGTCTAAGGCGTTTGATATTCAGAAAGATAGTGTTATTAAGCTCAAGTGCCTATGTTATAGGGTAATAATATCATTAAGCTTCTCTTCTGGAGGGTTAAGAACTTAAGTTTCCAGGCCAAAAAATTAGAGAAAAAGATGGGCTACAAGGATTGCCAATATTTTGGCCCTAGTTTTTCAAGGTCAGTGAGGACTTAGGACATGAGAAAACATGTACTATAACATCTCAGTGGTGTCCCAAATTTTCTCTTCAAGGAGATTATGGGGCCACAGAGAAAAGGGATCAATGATGTATAGTGTGCTTAAGGAGAGTCACCTAGAGAGAAAATGTTCTCTCAGGCTTTCACAGAGAGCAAACTGGTCAAGCAGTGGCCATGACTCATCAAAGTGGCTGACACTGACAAAGGACACTTTCCATTTAGCACATTTTTACTGCCTATCATGTTCAGAGGGCTGGGAAGTGTTCTGTAAATTCAGTTGATAGGATTACTTGCAATCTTTAAAATGAGCCATAAATGTAAATTAGCTACAGCTCATGCATGAGGAAACTGAGGCAGAGAGGTAGAGTAGCATGGGTAAGGCCTTTCAGGTGAGGCTGGAGAATGGGTGGCAAAGTCCAGAGGCTGCACTTTTTGTCAGTGTGTGGTGCTGTCCCCTATAATTTCACCCAAGGGAGTCACAGCTGCGAAGTGCATGCTTGGTGTTAATGACCATGAGTCTGTGACAGTGCCCCACAGGTCAGTGTGCCATCATGCCCATTGGGCCGCCTCATCACTGCTGGGTGGCTAGCTGGTTCAGCCCCCTGGAGTCCTAGTGGGTCCCTTTTGCCTCAGCCCTCTGAGTGTGCTTCATAGGATTGTGCAGCTGGCGGTTGGGGCATCTTCCAAAACCACTGGCTTCATGCACACCTCTGGCTCCATGCCGCATTTGTAGCTGTCATGCTTATTAATTGGATTTATGATTTTCATGGAAGAAGAGAGATTTTGGGGGCTGTTAGCCACATAGAACACACTTAGGATGATAAAGATCCAGGCTCTGAAGTGAACCTGAGGTGTTCAGTAGTCACAGAAGTACCAGCTTGCCAAGGTTTGGCAGAACAGTCCCTGGCAGGCTGCTGTGTCACTGGGCAAGGTCTCGGCCTCTCTGGATCTCCACTTTTTCTGCAAACCAGGAACTGTAATGGCATCACATCGTAGAGTTGTCACGAGTGCTAAAGAATGGGCACTGTGTGACACACAATCACTATCTTGTCCCAAAGTCTTGTTAGAATCATGTCCATTAGTTTTTTTTACTTTCCCTCACGATCATCATTGACTTTATTATTACTGTGACTACCATGTTGGTGGTATCTGTGGACAGGTGCTCATGGGCTCATCAGGTGACACACTTGTAACATAACATTTGATTTCACGTCTTTGCCAGTTGGGGAAAGAGGAAGGAGGGTCAGTGGCCTATCTGAGGTTGCACTGTCCTACGGTGTCAGGTCTGGGAGGGAGCCTCTGTTTTGCCAACTCCATATTCCAGCTCCAACCCCTGTCGCTGTCCAAGGTACCACATCCTGGTTCCTGTGCCAGACCTTGCTGGGACTAGGCCCTGCTCCTGCTGGTGTGCTGTGAGATTCTGCCTTTGCAGAGGCTTGCTCTCATCAGCAACTCAAATAAAACCAGTTTTGCCTGTGTGCTCCTCGAAAGCAGATTTATGGTTACAGAGGCCTCCTGGTGCTCAGAAGCTTTGGCTTTTTAATTTAATCTCCTTCAAACTTACCTCAGGCCTTCATTCCAGCAGTCACCCGCCTGTGTGTGGGCTGCAGGGAGTGGAACCCATGGCAGTGGATTTATGCTGTCTGGAAGGTGAGCCTGGGGCCTGCAGCCTCCTGCCTGTGTCCCCGTGGGGGCCCTCCTCTGGACACCACATAGCAGCAATGATGAGCAGGCATGCCCCCCCTCCAGGTGCTGGATTCCAGCTCTCTCCATCCGGCCCCTGGCGGTTACAGATTGTCTGGCTTTCTCAGTGCATCTGGAAGGCTGTGTTAATATTCCAGGCAGGTATGCTGGGCTTCTGGCTTTACAAAGGCAGAGTTGAAGATGAGGAGAAACCTTGGCAGGGCGGGAGGAGTGGCCCAGCTGCTGGAAAGGGAGCAGGGTTCCTGTGTAGGCACTGGGTCTCAGCCACCCAAAGACAAGTCCTTGGGGACTTTGCTGTGCTTTCTCACTGGGTGTGACTGATGCTATTTAATGGCCTGGATATTATAAGGAGGTTTACACACCTTGGGGTCTGATGGTGTCAGGAAGGGAAAGCATCCTTGTGTGTAGTCAGGTGGTACCATGTGGTCCATCCCAAGAGCCAAGGGGGTTTGGAGGGAGGGAGGGAGCAAAGAAAAGTGAGAAAATAGAGGGAGGGAGGGAGGGGGGAGAGAGAGGGAGGGAGGGAGGCTAAGGCTTAGAGTAGACAGAGTAGGAGCCACACAGATGCATGGATCCCACTGGTCTTATAGGCAAAGCCTCATGTGGCCATGGGGGGCGGTTTCAGAAGTGGCTGGATCGAGGGTGTGTGGTGCTGGGATTAAGGTTGGGATGCTGGGACTGAGTCATGGTGTGATCCTGGGATTAAGGCTGCCCTTTCCTGGGTGAGAGTGCTACCTGCCCAAGCTTGGGTAGCCTGGATAGAATATAAGGGGCAGAAGGCGGGAGGCTGTTGTTGCTGCTGTCACTTGCTGCCTGTCATTTTCCTGCTTTGCTGCCTTCTGCTTGCCATAAACCGTTTTTCCTCTGTGATGTCGCTCTACCATAGCCCCCTTCCTGGAGCCAGCCAGCTAGGGACCAAAGCCTCTGTAGACTGTGAAAAGAAACATTTCCTCTTTCAATGGGGTGTGCTGGATATTTTTGTCTCGACACTGAGAAAGGTAACCAGGAAGGCACCCAGCCCCGGCCCAGCAACAGGCTGGCTCTGAGTCCTGCCTTGTTCCTTGCTTGCCTGGACTGCTGCTAACTTCTGATCCATGTCCAGCCGCTAAGGTTGATGAGTCACTCAGGCTCCACGCTCTTCATTGCTCAGATGGGAGTCTGCAAGATGATAATGGTGATTTACCTCTCAGTGCTGGTGGGAGAAATTACTAATGGCAGCAAGAGGGTAAAAGGACAAGATATCCTTGGGTGTGAAACTCCTGGATAACAGGCCAGGCTTCCAGTAGGACTCCAGGACCAGAGCCTGAGGTGAGGTGGGCCTTGTCCCTCTAACCTGCAGAGCTGCCTGATTTTTTAAGGCAGCTGGGCTTTTGCACAACTCCCGTTTTCTCTTATTTTTTCTACCTGCTGTCAAATTCCCAGTCATCCTCTAACACTTGCTTGTGTGTCGCCCCCTCGAAGTCGCCCCTGATAGCCTGCTGTCATCTCCCTTCTCTGTGTGTGGACAGGTATCTTAGCCCTTTCCACAGGGGGGCGCATTGACTCATCTGTGACCCTTTATCGGACAACTGTTTATGAATCACTTTGGAAATGATTCTCAGTGCTGGAGACACAGCCATGGCATGGACAAGCCTCACGGGCCTCCTGCCCTCATCAGGAATCCAAGCAGCACACGCCCGAGGAGAGGAACGTGCAGAGACGGGACTGGGGTGAGAACAAAGAAGAAGGAGCACAGTGCAGGAGGCCGCATTTGGGAAGGGCTTCCAGGAGGAAGAGGGGTTCGGGCTGCGTCGTGAATGATAAAAAGGGGGAAGCTGCACGGAATACCTTAAAGACAGCATCGTAGGCAAGACAGCGTCACAGCAAGTATTAGGGCACAGAGGAGGGGATATCCTGGTGTCTTCAGAGGAAGATGGTCTGGTTGGCATATTCTAGTTTGGTGGAGGGATGTGCAGGGACCAGATCTCCTAGATTTCACCGGCTATGGGGAGGAGTTTTGTTTTCACTTCATAGATACAGTAGGAAGCCATCAGAGAAGTGGAGAAAGTAAATGCCACAAATGGTGTCACTTCCCGAGGGTCGTGCTGACCGCTGTTCGGAGGCAGAGAGACATGAAAGAAATTGAAAGAATGGTTCCAGGCTGAACTGAATATACATGCCTGTCATGTATGTGTCATGTGCATGCGTGGGCAGGAGCGTGCACCTGTGCTTGCACATCGCTTCATGTCTTTAAGTTCTGAAATCCAGATCTGCTAAAACATTTTTATCTTTTGGATAAAATAATCCTTTTTATAAAAACTGAACAAGTTATTGAGCAACTTCGGAAATATGGGGGAGACGCTGAATGTTTATATGACTTTAAAAAATGTGCAAATTGTAAAGCTAAAGGAAACATTTGGGTACTTGGGGACTACCTGTCTCTTATCAATCAGTTTTCACTAGAGAAACAGATATATAAGACATACTAATATGTAAGAATGTCTAAGATTGGCTTCCAGTGGCCACTCAGAGAGTTGGACGTGGAAGAGTGCAGAGGTTCGGTCTGTCTGCACAGTGGAGAACTCAGTTTCCAGGTAAACAGCTGCTCACTCCAGCGTCCTGGGAGAGTTTGTATCAGGAGGCTGATGCTGAAGGTTTTACACTAGAAGCCTGAGGTTCTGTGACAGAAGCATGGAGGAGCTGCCCCGGGAGTTTCAGAGCTTGTTCAGGAAGCCAGGAGATGACATCCACGGTGAAGGTGAAGACGAGAGGTCCTCTGAAGAAAGAAGTGGATCTGCTATTTGTTTCCCCTTTCTACCACCCAGGACAAGCTGCCCTAAGGTGGGCGTCCGTGCCCTAGGGTGTTGAATTGCTGAGACAGTTTATTTGAGCTTCTGAAGTTGACAGAATCCACCAACCATCACACTGTGCTAAAGGTTCCGGAGTTTAGACCTCATAAACACAAAGCAAAAATATGACATCTGCTTTATTTTCCCTTCTTGATATGGCCAAATTTACTTGAGTTTTTTAAGTGTCTATTTTAAAAGAAAGAATGCATAGTTATTGAGTAAAATTTAGAAAGAGAGAATGTAAGAGCAGACTTGTCTTAGAATTCTGTCAAAAAAATGAAAACATTATTAGTACTTGATATTTGGTACTTTTTTTGGTTTGTATGTACAGTGCAGTCACTGTGTGTGTGTGTGTGTGTGTGTGTGTGTGTGTGTGTGTGTGTATGAAGTTTTGAGAACTGGTTTCCACCTACTTTGTGAAGCATTTACTCACTATAGTAGTCAGGACTTGTTAGGTTAGGCATCAATAACAGATAATCCCTAGACCTCATTGGTGTTACTGAACATTAGTTTACTTTTTGTCACCCTCATCCATCTATCTATCTATCTATCTATCTATCTATCTATCTATCTATCTTTCTTTCTTTCTTTCTTTCTTTCTTTCTTTCTTTCTTCTTGTTTCAGAACTTTTGTTTGTTTATTTATTTATTTTTATGGCTGGCTCAGCCTGCCCTGAGGGCAGGGCTGGCACAGCATGTGGTTCCAGGGATTGAAGCACGGTCCCTGCATCTGCCTAAGCTTTTCTAAGCAGGCACTTTAGACCACTGAGCCATCTTGCCAGGCCCACCCTCATGTTTCTTAAGGCAGACCAGTATCTCTGTTCTCTATGTGGGGACCCAAGGAAATGGAATGAATATTATTTGTAATATCATTCTGTAAAGCTGAGAGAAAGAAAAGTCTAGAATGTCTTGCACCAGCATTTCCATATATTGATGTGGAGTGAGATCACTCTCAGTGTGGTTCATTGGCCAGAATATGTCCCATGGTGCCTTTCAACCACAGTGAGCCAGAGTATGACTTCACCATAAAATTGGAACGCTGAGAGCCAAAAATATTTGATGATCAGTGCTGATGTGTAAATGC
Organism: Myocastor coypus; assembly: GCA_004027025.1. Taxonomy (NCBI): domain Eukaryota; kingdom Metazoa; phylum Chordata; class Mammalia; order Rodentia; family Myocastoridae; genus Myocastor; species Myocastor coypus. The sequence goes on from PVJA010009015.1 coordinate 58,898, forward strand.
GATTTCCGCCTCCCCTTTACTCAGTGGCTGTTATGTAATATTACAGGCACATGGCAAGTACATGTCTAAATTGCACATTATATATTTTTCTTTTTCTTTTCTGTGGCTCTGCCACTGCTGGTCTCTGAGAATCTTCCTACTTAGCTCCTCTGACTGGATATTCCTGTCTGGAAATGCCGTGTCCACGGGGCAAGCTTCCATTGGTGGGGGATGGAAGCCAATGGGTAAATATTTGTCTTGCTTTCCTCTGGCAGATGATTCTTGGAGTGAGAGGGAGTCCTAGTTGTCCCTAGTGTGGACCCCCTGAATGGTACGCTTTCAGATTGATTTTTTGCTCCTTTGCCTTCCCTGTTCTACTCCTCCAGGTCCTTCATACTACCACTTGCATTGCCCCCAAACAAACTGCCTTCTCCCATTTGCTTATTGACTATGCTGCCCTTTGAGGATGTTGAGGCGAGGCTGGTCTGAATACCTCTGTGCTTAGAATTGTGCCCATCCAATTGCCAGGTCCAAGATCAGCTGCTCTCTGTACTATTCCGTTAGTTGCTAGAACCAGAGGGTGCGATTTTGATTACGTTGGAATCTGACCTTGAGGTACAAATTGTTGTCTCCTAGTTGTCTTTCATTTTCCTGGTTGGCAGAGGAAGTAGATGCCTTCCACTCCGCATCCCTGTTACCTCACAGGTAATGTCCAGTCCCATTCTTTGTGAAGTGTCTCTGCTATGTCCTCCTTCCTCCTTCCAGCCATCTTCCTGGAGTTTCTCTTCTAGATTTCCGGGAGTTTTTTTCTTTTTCTACAGTCTTTTGTCTTTTATCTTTTTTTTTTTTTCTTATATTCATTTGTTTTGGTATATTCCTAATTAATTTTCTCTTATAAACCAGATATATACAAACCTTTTTGTTTGAAGGTAGAGAATTCTTTTCTTCACCCTGGCATTGTGGATATAGGTGCATGCTTGCATTGTGTATGTGTAACTCTAAATCTAGTCTTTGACATTTCAAAGTATTTCTGCTGTCTTTTAATATTCAGTATTTCTAATTAATTAACCACTGACACTTTTCATTCCTTTATGGATATCTGCATTGTTTTGTCCACACGTTTCCTCTCCCAATACATAGAAAGGTTTTTAGGTATTTTCTTTATGATATTTTAAAAATTCTCTTTGATACTTGATGGGCTCTTTGGATTGTCTTTCTTTCTTTAAAATGTTTTAAAATTTATTGGTAGTTAGTTTCTTCTCTCAACTTTTCCTATTATCTCTCTAAGAACTCTCTGTGGATGGACATTTGCTTTGTGGGGTGGCCTTCCATTTATCTCTTCTTGTCATTTTCCAAGTATTTCTTTTTGCTTTGTATTCTGAGAGATTTTCTTAACTTTTTCTTGCAGCTTTTCTATTGATTTTTTTCCTTTGGCGTTTGTTTCAGCAAGTATGTTCTTACATTTCATAAGCTCATTTCTTTTGGTTTTTGATTTTTTTTTTTTTTAAGCAGTTACTTGTCCTTGTTTTGGATGTTCAAAATCATTTTCACTGTCTGAAAAGATAGCATTAAGAAGTTTTAAAAAACCCTATCTGTTTCTGCATTTTCACTCTTTTCCTTGAAATCATTTTTATGGGCTCCATTCATGTTTTTTTTTTTTTTCTTTCAGTATTTAGCACAGGGTCTATAGGGTCTCACTACACAGATAAGAGTCATAGTGGTTCTCCTATTTTCAGCCTCCCAAGTGCTGGGATTACAGGCTCATGACAACCTGCCCAGTCTCAATCACTGACTCAGCACACCCTGCACTCAGGGCTGGCACAACACAGCGGGGATGATCCCAGGCTGCTGCGCTCTGCCTAAGCAGGCACTGTAGTCCCCTGAACTATATCAGGCTGGCCCTCCTCCACTCATACTTTTCTCTGATATTTTTTTCCTCGTCCAAGTAGTGGATGATTTTGGTTGTTGATTTATTTTAGGAATGTGGGACTGGGGTCATGATAGAGATGAGTGCTTTGGTTTGTCCCAGAGCAGCTTTCACTGGGACATTTCATGGAGCAAAAGCCACCAGTTGAACCACTGTGGTCTCTTTGTATTAAAAAAGAGGAATGTAGTCTGGCAGGTCACTCTTGCTGTAGGACTCAGGTACTTCCTCGGAAGAGTAAGTGTGCACAGAAATTGCACATTCACCTTCAGCTCAAGAAAACCCACATGCTGCTCTAGGGGGAGGAATGGAGAGGCCGTGGCCCTGTAGCATCCCCTGCCTCCGGCTTCCAGCAGTGCCTTCATCATCTTGCCCTTCCCCGCCTCTGTGGTCAGACAGATTTCTTTTCTCCCAGGCGCCTCTTCTCCTGTTCATGTGCCCTGGTTTGGTGACCAGCGTTAATTTTGCTACCTTCTGTCTTTTGTCAGGTTCCAGAACTTTGGTGACATCCTCCTGGTGTTCTTATTTACCATAGTATTGATGGGATCGGAGGCTGGGAGGCAGGGGGAGGAGGTGACCACACGTCTTCAGCTGTCCTTCATAAGCCACTCATTGTAATCATGACTTAGAACCTGAAGATTTATGTTAGCAACGTCTGATTGTTGGATGTTTAATTTTTTTTCTGATTTTCTCCACTCAAACCATGTATAAAATTTAAAAACCTTTGATTATTATTTTTTTTGGGGCCTGATTGCCAGACATAATATAAGGTTAAATATAGTGCTAAGAAGAACAGCTCACATCCTTGTTGTAACATCTACTGGCTGGTGGTGTTTTTTTTTTGTTTTTGTTTTCTTCATCTTAGAGCCTTAATTCATCAAAATTAGTTGGGAAAAACAATATTCTTACCTCACTGAATGCAAGGATTAAAATTTTAAAAAGCAGTATATATTTCATGATATTTGACCCTTAAAAATACTCTCAGTTCACAATAGATATTGTTATTATTATTATCATCATCATTATCATCATCATTATCATCATCAACTATTATTTAATCCTTGCAGGGGTGTGTGATTATTAGTTCAGTTGCCTGCATCAGCAAAACTAGATGTAGAGAATTCATCACTTTCTCCAGCTGCTTTCTTTTTCTGCTCAGCTATAGCTATGCCTCGTTAGATGGGGATGTTCAAGAACCTAGATGACTCCGAGGGAGGTGTTCTTCCCCAGTGTTATGGTTTATGTCTAGTTGTCCCCCCAAAGCCTCATGGAGTCATTGGGCGGGGACTTCTAGAGTTTGAGACTTGATCCATGATCCCTGGGATTATAGGTTTAGGTACTGATGGGATTATGGGTGGAAGTACTTCTGGGATTATGGGTGTAGC